>CM022300.1:6446758-6679197 GCA_011799875.1 Thinopyrum elongatum | reverse complement strand
GAGTTTCATTACACCTCACCCACATTCCACCCAATGTTTGTTGCAAAAGAGTTGTTATAAAAACAAACAATTGTTGTTCAGTATTATGAATAACATGAAGGGCCATACTGTCCATCAAGATGGGATGTATGTTATGAATATTGATAGTAATATGATACATCCATAACACCTGACGCAAATGTCGTAAGACATAAGAGAATACCACACAAGGTGGCACTGCATTTGGTCATTGGAGAAACCCGCATGATAAATTCCATTATGATGGATTTAAAGTCGTTTGAGTTTGAATCATCGACACTTGCAACTTTCCTTCCGAAAATTAAAGTGACTGAAATACAGTTCACATGCCATAAGGAACGAGCAAAGAACTTATTGGTGTTTCATACATTTTGATGTATGTAGTCCGATAAATTGTTTTGCAAACAGTGGTTTATCTATCTTCAGAAATGACCAAGTAGAGATATGTATATTTACTGATGAGACTAAGTCTAGATCTTTGAATTCATTCAAAAGGTTTCAGAATGAAGTAGAAGTTTGTAACAAGAAAATTCTGTTTCTACAATTCGATTGCAGAAAGGAATATTTGAGTTACAAGTTTAGCGATGTCTGATGATTTTGAAAAGAGTTTCATTAACTTACACCTCCGGAACACCAGTGAGTGAAAAAGTCCGTGAAGAGTAATCGAACCATTATGACATGGTAAGATCAAAGATGACATAAATAAATTTGCCATTATCCCTTTTAAAAAGGTGATGCTTCAGAGACTGCGGCTTTTACATGAAAAGAGCTCCATCGGGTCTGTTGAAATGACACCTGGTATGGTACGCACAACCATGTTATATCTTGTCTTAACATTTGGATATGGGGCTTGTGTTAAAAGGTTCAACCTATTCCAAATCAGACAAGTGCTACTTTGAGGTTATCCCAAGCAATTGGGTATTCCTCCCTCACTATACCGAGGCAAATAGGGTAGGTTTGCCACAAAGAACGGTATGCTTTTGAAGAAAATGGTTCTTTCAAAAAGTTGAGTGGGAGAATAGGGCAACCTCGACGAGATAAACAGTATCTTCGTCATCAGGTTCAAAGGAAGAGACCTTGTAGTAATTCCGGATTTTCCTACTGCGACTGATACGGAAGTTCTCTCAATAAATGTATGGACTCAGTCAACTTGCAGCTGAACCACGTATCAAGGTTGGTCGGCAAACCCTCAGGTGCGCAAACGAGATATTTGTGGTTTATAGACACGCTGTATACTTGATACAACAAGGAAGCGTTGATCGGGCCCTGACCTCCGGATATTGGCTACTGCGTCCAATACATATGAGATAGTTCCTCCATATAAGTTGTCATATTAAAACCTTGATACCCCTTTCGAAAGCACTGAGTCTAACGAATTTTATGGAACTAAAAATTGATACGGTAAAAACTGTTTTATCCATAGCTCGACTTTGTGTGCATACTAACAAGGTCAAGAGTTGACTACGACGAGGTTGTTTCACACCGTAGCGAATGCTTAAAGTGGCGTTTTTCGGGTTGAACTAGCAATTATAAGATTTCAAATCATGAGATATGAAACAAAGGATGACAAAAGGATTTCCATCTGATGGAAATAAAACCAAGGACTTCTGTTGTTCATTGAAAGTCCAAGTGTATTTTGTCATTCCAGAGGATGCATAGTAAGTTATGCAAACTTCAGAGTTTCCAGCAATGGACAGAAGAGAGCAAAATGGAGTTGAATCTTCGTGTTTTAATGAAATGGTCAAAGGTGTTGACTTCATCATGGGTAACGAAGATGCTTATGATTCAAGAAAGTAAGTGGGAGCATAATAAAATTTCTAAAAAACGTTGTGTGCTTGACACATTGTTAATTGGAACATAAATTGCTTGACACGAATTAGGACTTCATTTGAAAATAGTTTTTTCGATGAAGTGCTTGGGCTAATAGCCTTTATTAGGCATGATGAGCCTATGGAGATAGATTTACCTAATGGGTCCTGAGCAAAGATAGTAACATATTGCCATAATGCTAAAACCTTTCATTGATATAAAAACGTCAAGGAGTGATCTCTGCCGAAGTCATATGGAAAGAGTTTTTGCAAGACTCGGTTGTCCCAAAACCTGATGAGCAAAATACATGATGGAGTCCACAACACTCTGTGTGTTGGATTAATCATGTATCCATGTTATGTAAAAACAAACCAGTATATGTCCAATACTCCCAAGTTGTTGCGAGTATAGATACCAAGTGATCAAAAGTACTGATCATGGGACAACAGTGAAAAAAGGATTCTTGAGGACTATGTAGCACCGATGACAAGTTTCTCGCACAGCAGAGATCATGAAGAGTTCGTTGTAAAGGTTACATCGATACAGTCTCATCCATGCTCCACAGCGATTTTCGATTTAAGTTGAGGGTTTTGGTAACACACATTTGTGGCACAGTTAGTTGGAATTTGTTCAAACAAGGTACTGTGGCGAATTCTATAACAGAGGCAAGTAGTTGACGCTTTCAAAGCGCAAACAAGATGTTGAATCATATATGTTCATCATGAACTTAGTACGAGTTCAGATGGCTTTGTGTCAATTGACACTACTGCAGTTGCTCGGTTGCTCATAACATCAGTTGAGGAATCCAGGCCGACCTGTGATTCGCATACATACCAAGCCAAGTCCACACAAAATATGACTTTTGTGAAAGCATGAAAACGCGAGGATATGCAAAGATCACACAAGAGCTGAAGCATCCAGATCCGTTGACTTCGGCTATACACAAGACAGCATATTTTACAACCGCGTGTCTGCCACAGGTGTTAAAGTGCATTGCATTAACTAGATATTGACTCTAGTGCAAGTGGGAGTCGTAGGAGATTGCCCAGAGGCAATAATAAATGTTATGATTATCTCCTTGTTCATATTAGGTTTATGTTCCATGCTATAACTCAATGATTCCTCTGAGTCTGCAACTAAAACGAGGCTCGGAGGAAGACTCATATGCACGTGTGGGATAATAACACGGTAAAATGTATTACCTAGTCTGGCCTCTAAGACTAGCTCAAGTGTTGCATGATGGTTCTATTTTTCCTGATCATGGGCATGTCTATGCCGCATCACTTTGAGGGCACAGTGTTAGAAGAACATTTGTGTTGAATCGACCCGATTGATGTTATGCTATGAGATTCTTTCGTCACAAGTTAATGGTTAATAACACAGAGATGGTTAACGTTTGCATGATTCCTCAGACCATGAGAGTATCGAGTTTCTTCATGCTTGATTCATGAACTTTGGGGTTTGTTAAACGTCATCCGTAACTCGATGGCTATTACGGCGGCTTACGGGTTCATGGGAAAGTATGTTAAGTAACTTGATAGATCAAGATTGGGATTTGCTCCTCCGACGATGGAGAGATATCTCTGGGCCCTCTCGGTGTTACGGTATCCATCATCGTCTGGCCAGACACTTTGTGATTTGATCACGGGGATGCCGGAACACGGTAACGAGAAAAGAGAACAATACCGGTAATGAGGTAACTAGCATAGTGGACAAGTTGTTGATCCACGGGAATGCCATCATGTCTCACCTCGGGTATTTGTAACATATCGCGAAGCAACAGGAATAGCACACGGCAACTGGAGGTTCACTCGAATATTCATTCGTGTGGGTATAGGGGTCAGTATGGGTATCCACGCCTCCGATGTTGATCATTGATCGGAAGGGGTTCCGGGTCATGTCTATACTTCACCGAACCTATAGGGTCACACGCTTAAGGGTCATCTATCTGCTGAATACTAGACAGGGAGTCTGAGAGAAAATCACCGAAAAAGTTTCGGACACCGAAAAAGTTTCGGACAGCGGAAAAGTTCCGCAGAGAGAGGTCACCGGATGAGTTCCGGTGAAACTGAAAAGTTGTTTCAGAGGATACCATAAAGTCAAATTGGTTTCGGCACATGCCCGATAATTCTTGGAGGGTGCCAGAATCATTCTGGAAACTTTTGGGAATTTTCTGGAAGAAAAACCGGAAATGTTCCGGAGCTGCCGGAACCACTTCAGATGCTTTTCGCAGATGAAAATCACTAATCTGGAATTGTTCCAGAATGCGTTGAAAATTATTTTAGTGGGTACTGGAAATTTTCTAAGCCCACATAAATATTTTTAGTTCGAACGGACGCTGAAAAATGTCGTCGTGAATAGTGAAAGTGCTTTTTGGGTGGCTTCTTGGAGAAGCCACCTTGAGGGTCCTTTGGTATTTTTCCCCTTGGCTTCTTGGAGAAGCCACCCTTGGGCTTGGCCTATAAATAGGGGTGGAGGGGGCTGCCTAAAGACTCACTCTTTCTCACATATACATGCCATTGCCATGATCTGGCTTCTCTCTCCCTCCCACGAAAAGAGTTTCGTAGAGCCGAAAGGCTGTCTGGGTTCCAGTGGGAACTAGTTCTGGATGGCGAAACCCTGCCGGATAGATGACACCGTATGTGTGCAACTCTGTAGAGAGGTCGTAGTTTCGATCTTAGTGCCCGAGGGGCTGTTCGTGAGTGCCTCCCGAAGGGCTGTCCAAGTGACGGTCCAAGTTCTGTGAGTCCTCCCGAAGGGCTGTCCGAGTGACCGTTCGAGTTTCGAAGGTCCTCCCGAAGGGCTGTCCGCGACACCGTCCGGGGGACTGTTCGACCGCCTCCCGGAGGGCTGTCCGAAGGGAAGACGAGGGTATACATCCTCGCGGTTGGGAGGTTGTAAATCCTAGCTACGGGGATCTGCACCGCCGATCGTCATCGACTCTACTTCCGCTGCGCTACGAGTCGGTAACGAAAATGATCAAACCTTGTATGCAGTCTCCATAGTGGTCCTGGGCTGGTGCGTAGGTCGGAGAATTTTTGTTTTCTGCTGCGTTACCCTACAATAAGCACCAAGATCCAGCAAACGCATGTCTGTAGCAAATGTGTTTCCCTGGCACCACCATTGCAGTTGAGCTACTTGTTGATTGGACTGCAGTGTATCGCCATTAGCTACTCGAACTATCACTGGTTCTGCATCTTGCACCTGACAGCCAGCCCTGCGTGCAAATTCTGAGTTCACAAAAGTGTGAGTGCTGCCCGAGTCCACCAACAAAAGCATCACCTGATTGCCCACTAAAGCTCGTAGTCGTATGGTTTCTGCTGACTCCGTGCCGGCCACCGCGTGAACCGAGATATGATAGCATGTGGCAACATCCTCAGGACGATCGTCAAGCAGCTCGAGAGCACGGATTGCTTCGTCCGACAGGAGCTCACCATGAGTACCCACCTCGATCGTGAGCAACTGCCCAACTTTGTTACACTTGTGTTCTCGCGTGTACTTGTCACCACATTTGAAGCACAGGCCATTGGCTCGCCTGAATTCCCGGAGCTGCCGTTCCCGGCCAAAGTCATCGGGGCCGCGCTTGGCGCCATCAATGCGTGGTTGGGCTGGTGGTGGAGCGAGCGCAGGCACAGGTGCTTGTGGGATTGCACGCGCATATACCAGCGGACGACCCCTTGGTCTGTTGTTGTCTGTTTCCTCCTCCTGAATCCTTGCCAGCGCTGCCGCTCTGGACACACATGTGGGCGCATGTTGGCGCACTCCAGTACGCACCTCATCTCGCAGTCCAATGATGAATTGTGACACGAAGAACTTCTGGTTGAGGGAGGGATCCATTGCGATCAGATGGTACATGATTGCCTCGAAGGAGAGACGGTACTCCGCAACTGTGCTTGTCTGTTTGAGATGATGAAGACGATGCAGAAGAGTGTCAAATTCATCCTGACCAAACTCCGCTTGCACTGCTGCAGTGAATGTGTACCAATCGCCGAGGCCGTGGAGGCGCTTGTGTGCTTGACACCACAGCGCAGCGTGCCCTTCCATGTATAGCACCGCCGTGGCAACCCACTGCTCTGGAGGTGTCTGGTAGAGCTCGAAATAAGTGTGGCAGAGGTCAAACCAAAGCCGCGGCGCCTCGCCACCAAATCGAGGAAAATCATGTTTGGGCGGCTTATGGTGGTAGCGCTTGCGTGGTGAGGGCGGTGGGGAAACTTGGCGGTCCTGGTGACCGGCCTGGCGATCCACTACAGGTGGCTGCTGGATCGGGCGATGGAGAAGCGGGGGCCCCCGGTTGACAAGTATGGCTGCCACGGGCGCGGTTGATGAAGACGGCGCTGCACGCGCGGCTGCGTCGTGGTTGGCCTGTTGACGCTTGACGGCGTCCAGACCCTCGCCGAAATCGGCCACCTGGGTGCCGAGCTGCTTGACCTCCGTGGATAGAGAAGAAAATTTTTGCAGTAGTTCCTCCAAAGTTTTCTGCACACCCTCCATGGCTTGCAACACAAATTTCGTCTGAGCCGACGGAGTCGCCGACGGCGCCGTTGCAACCGCCCTAAATCGAGCCTACCCCGCTAGGGATTTCGCGTCTGGTCACCGGAGCAACTGGACACCCTTTGCGGTGGATTTTACGGCTCGATCGCGGGATTGTGGTGCAGCGGTGGACCGGCAAAGCTCTGAATACCAAGTTGTTACGACCCCGTGAGAGATCGAACAGGAAGGGGGAGGAGATCAAGGAGAAGGGGATGAGATCCAGAGGTAGGAGAAGGGGTAGGTGAGAAGAGAGTTCAGGATGAGAAGGAATCTGAATTATCTCAATGACAACATGCCTACACTGCCATCACGGCTACACCTTTAACGCCACAGCCTGGCTCAGGCCCACACGTCATACTCACACATCCTAGTGACTGACTATTCCACTGGCTCCTCCTGTGGGTCCAGTTCTTCTTCTCCTCCAAGTTCCTGTTGCTGCACTTGTGCCTCTCTGTCCGCCTCTGCTTCAGTCTGGGGCGTGACTGGAGTGGAGGGCGTGACACGGCGGTGACCTGGTCGGCGGTGGAGGCCCAGGAGAAGCCCGACGCGCCGTTCCGGCTGAAGATCCAAGGCAGCATCTTCTTCTTCTTCTCTTCTCCGACAAATGGATGGATGGATGGCCGGCTGGCGGTGATGGTGAAGAGGAAGGAAGGAGGCGGTCTGGATTCGAATTCAAATCCTAATATAAGAAGACTAAATAATATGGACCCACGTTCAAGTCGATCGATCATGCACATTGCCCAAAAATACGGCATAATACAACGTGATCATCACTTTCCTTTTTTTCCATCACTGATCATATTACTTTCCTTCTTAAAAAGTGCAAAATGCAACGTGATGGTTAGATTCCCCTTTTTTCACCGATGATCATTAGTTTCCTTTTTATATTTGAACAGCTGATGCATTTGTTTTTTCTTTCTTTTTTCGAGGGAAAAACTTTCGATATATTAATTCATCAACTGTCAAGGCAGTACAAAGGACACTTAGTAGAATTGAAAGATACATCCAGGTCCGTAGACCACCTAGCGATGACTACAAGCACTGGGACAAGCCAAAGACGCGCCGCCGTCATCGCCCCTCCCTCAACGGAGGCGGGCAAACATTGTTGAAGTAGAGAGTCGGGATGCTGCCGTGATGAGGCCTCATAGGACCAGCGCACCAGAACAGCAACCGCCGCATATGAAGAGAAGCATAGATCGGAAGGACCCAACCTCTAGACACATGGACACAAACGAACGAAGGCCGGATCCACGTGAATCCATCGAAGACAAACGCCGACCGAATCCCATGAGATCCGCCAGAGAGAAACCTCCACACGCCCTCCGACGATGCTAGAAACATCACCGAAACGAGAGTTAGACCGGGAGGACCTTATTGCATCTACAGAGAGCCGCCGTCGCATCACATCTATGAGCAGGACAGAAAGCCTTGCAAAACTCAAAAAAGCATTAAAAAACGAAGACCTCCCGCCAGCAAGAGCCAGGATCCACCGCGCCTCCATGGTACTAAGACCACAGGAGACGAGGTAGACCGACAACGACGCCGGCAGGAGGCGGGAGAAACCCTAGCACGCTAGGTGCAGGGTACGCACGAGCGGCCGCTGCACCGTATCGGCCGTACGCAGGACGGGATTCGGGCTGATCGCGTTTACATGTTTTTTCCTTTGATGCATTTGGTTACTCGTATGGATTTTTTGTCTATTTGCATCTGTAGCCGGTTTGAGACAGGCTGAGCTGATGAAGGGGCTGATGAAGGGTAAAAATCATGTTATGCACATTGTTTGTGTTTGGTACCTTGCATTGCATCAATGAGCACTTTCATGCCTGGCGTTTAATATCCATGCAGTTTGGGTTTAAGGCTATGAATGTGCAAAAGATGGCCCATTTTTATTTTGAGGAAAAGCCACCCCACTACCGCCCCGGCCCATTTAGAACGGAAAAGAGGTCTTCACCTGGACACAAAGTGCACTATTTCCATTTCCTTGGCCCATCCATTCTTAAATTTCCAAAGCCACGTATGATAACAAACTAATATATGTTTCTCTAAAAAAATATTTAACAATAAATCAGAAACATTCAAACATCTATGCTCCTTTTATTAGCCAATGCTTTTCAGGGCAAAATGCACTCAACTTTATTGATCCGATAATATGTTTACATCAACACTAGCAC
Organism: Thinopyrum elongatum; assembly: GCA_011799875.1. Classification (NCBI taxonomy): domain Eukaryota; kingdom Viridiplantae; phylum Streptophyta; class Magnoliopsida; order Poales; family Poaceae; genus Thinopyrum; species Thinopyrum elongatum. The sequence continues at coordinate 6,670,669 of CM022300.1, read as the reverse complement.
GATAAAAAAGAACACTCTTGATTGAACAACAAATAAACACTATACTTTGAGGAAATGGATATATACACCACATACAGAACAAAAATATAGCGTGTGTTCGATTCTGATTTCATCCCCATATATATACAGTACACAGGAACTGCAGAAAGGAGAGGAGTATCTCAGAGCCCAGATAGATACCGTATCGTCGTCCTCCCATCCTTCATCTCGTCTCTCGATATCGGGAGTAGATGCATCTAGTATCGATCAGATCAGGTGACGAGGTCGAGGGTGTAGTCCCAGAGCTTCTTGCCCAGCTCCGCGTCCTTGGCCTTGTCGCTCGGCTCGTACAGGTTGCTGTCGCACCAGTACTTGCCCGACACCTCCTTGGCGTCCGGGTGCAGCGCCAAGTAGCACTGCGTCGCAGCCCCCTGTTCCAATTCCAAATCCAAATTCAAATTCCAATTCCAAATCCAAATCAAATCACCCAACAGTGAGAGACTAGTGTTTTGCATCAGGGCTAGCTAGACTAGACTGGATGCGGAAATGACAGAAATTATGAGATGATGATTGATTCCTTATCGTTTCTCGACACCAACCATAGAGTCTGCGTTGTTAGCGAAAAGAAGCGTACCTGCTCGATGTTCTTGAGCAGCAGTTTACCAAGCGTCCGCTCGATGGCTGCAAACACAGAGGCAAAGGCTTTTTCAAAGAGACACTCCATTGCTGCCAAGTACTTTTTTTTGCTTACCATATATGATGCCGCGGTTGCGAAGAAGGTTTGTGAGGATAGATCCAGGATGCAGAGAGTTGGCAGTGATGTTAACACCCTCTTCCTGTTATATATATTTATAGATAAAAATAAGGTTTGTTGCATCATGAATCATGATCTGAGATACGTAACATAGATACAAACTTGAAAACAGACCAAACCAGCTAATCATAGCAAACAACTTACAAAAATCCGGCGCATCACTAACTAACCTATAATGGGCTTGTTGGATGCCGATTGTTCTACAACTAACTATTCCAGCCGCAGATAAGGAGTGAAACAAATAAAACCATGTCATGAAGCTTGATCTTTTGTATTTCAGCAGCAAATGCTGCAAACTGATGGTTCAAACATGCATGATGCATCAACAATTCAACATAGAGCAAGCTGGACCTACCAAATTAACTCGAAATGCTTGATACAAAGCCGATTGGCGTGTAAAATGTTGGCAAGCTACTTAAAACTCAAATAGACAGAATGAGGCATATATACCTTAAATCTCCTGGCAAGTTCATTGGCGTGTAAAATGTTGGCAAGCTTCGACTGCCCATATGCTGCAATGGTGCCATACCTGCACGGCACAAACGCAAGGTTGAAACAGCAAGCTTTGACTCTCGTTTGTCTTGAAATAAAGTAAATGGCAGGGGAATTAAAACATATATAATGACTGCGCGGGAATTATTACATACCCTTCCTCATCATTTATCTTGTCGAAACGGATGCCTTCCTTGTATGTAACCCTGTGCCCCTCCGAGGCAACAATGACGATTCTTCCTTCCACGTTTGATTCGCGAGAGGTCTTCTTCATCGTCTCCAGCAGAAGATGTGTCAAAAGAAAATGCCCTGGATGTTCCAAAAAAAAAAAAAAAAAAGTCAACCTCGCAGCCTGGGGAATGCCACTGGAGTAAAATTGACAACGCTATTTTTTGAAATGAAGCGTTCTATATCAGGGTATGTAGCTGGTTCATCAGCTCGTCAAGCAGTACATGGGAGTGGAGTTGGTAATCATACCGACGTGGTTGGTTGCAAACTGCATCTCGATGCCATCCTTTGAGAGGGTGAAAGGGGTCGCCATTATTCCCGCGTTGTTGCTGCCCCCAAAAGAGAAAAAAAATCACACAATCAGGGTACGCGATGATCTATTGGAATAGTACGATTCAGCAAATGTTGAACCTGAACCTGAACCTGAATAACACACAAGTTCATAACACTGCATACCTGAACCTGAACCTGAACCTGAACCTGAATGGTGTTGAAAACGAGCCCCTAACTGAACCTCAAGTATATGATTGGGAGTAGTGGTGGTGGTGGTACGTACATGAGGATGTTGAGCGGGAGGCCCCTGGCGGCGAAGTCGGCGGCGAACTTGCGGACGGAGGCCAGGGAGGAGACGTCGAGCTCCATGAGGTCGACGCTGGCGGCGGGGGTCTCGGCGAGGACGGCCTGGCGCACGGTGTCGCCGGCGGCGAGGTTGCGGACGGCCATGACGACGTGCGCCCCGCGCGCCGCCAGCACCCGCGCCGTCTCCGCGCCGATCCCGCTCGACGCACCTGACAACCGAATGAGATGAAATGAAATGGATGGATTGGGGGAGTGTAAGTAGGACAAAGGAGGGGTAGGTACCGGTGACTATGGCGGTGAGGCCGGCTGCGGAGATGCCGGCGGTGACCTCGTCGGCGGTGGAGGCCCAGGAGAAGCCCGAGGCGCCCTTGCGACTGAACTTCCACGACAGCATCTTCGCTTGGAATGGAATGGGATCGCAGAGGCCGGCCGGCAAAGGAGAAGAAGAAGAAGAACGAAGTCAATGCGCGCGCAGGCGAGGAATTTTCTCTTGGTCAGCCGCGCGTGGCCGGACCAAGAGAAACACGTTGGCTCAAAAGTCCAATTAACCATGGTCAAATTGTCTGTTGCCGCCGCCGGCTGCGACCAAGACGTGCCCTACTATCAACGCACCTTATTGCTATTTTATACAGTAATATATATCAAATAAATATACTAATCCCTCCGTCCCAAAATAAGTGTCTGGAAGGAGGGAGTATCAAATATAACCATCTGTGTTAATGATGTAACTAACGCGTAATTGATATCTTGCCTAATATCAAGCCTGGCTCCCCGTGTGCGGCCTCCGTCGCCCGCGTGCCTCAAATTGCATTGCTCAGGCCAAACCGTGGAAGAACGTCCGATTCGAATGTACATGTATGTAGGCGTAACATTTCCTCCCCGCAAAGCTACCCATTCGAGCCCCCGATCCCCTCCCGCAAGCCATTCCCCTCCTCCTTCTCCGGCTCATCGAAACCTAGCCGCCACGCCCTCCTCATCTGCGGCGACCCATACCCCCACCGCCCTCGCCCTCCGCCACCGTCGGTCCCAACCAACTAATCCAACCACATCTTGTGCCTCCCCGGCTACCTTCTCCGTTTGTAATTATAGATTACTACTCCCTCCGTCCGAAAAAACTTGTCTCTAGTGCTAGATACATCCATTTGAAGGACAAGCTTGGGACAAGTTTTTTTTAGACTAGATACATCCATTTGAGGGACAAGCTTAGAACAAGTTTTTTCGGACCAAGGGAGTATGGGATCGTTACAAAGATATCTTAGTGTTGAACATATCCTCCCAAAACATTATGATCAATACTATGTGATTAAATATGGAGCTCGAAACATTAGAATCAATACCATGTGATTAAATATGGAGCTCGTGTGTGCGTAGGGATGTTGCAAAACATGATTCTAAGAAAAGGGTGAAAGCGCAAGACTGTACTATGACACTGAAACCCTTTAGTGTTCTGTTTTTGAAGTTCTTTACTAATGGGCTGACCTGTATCAGGAAATCATGACCCTTGAAGAATGATAATGTCTTGTGACCAACCAAGTAGTATATCCCATCAGAAAAAAGAAAAAAGAAAAAAGAAAAAAAGCTGCAGTAGTAGTGCATGATGTATGTCTTGATTGGGCTAAAGAGTAGACATGCTTTGTACCAACTTACCAACGTTTTGTTGTTGGTCAGAAGAGCATCTCATCTCTGTGTGGCTGGGTTGTGAGCCCCCAAAACCTAAACAGAAACACAAGGAAGAAATTCTACTGTTGGGGCCAAGCTTGTCATCACATGATTACTTTCCCCTCTCGGTTTATCATGCATGGTAACTCTGCCCACACAACACACAACTCTTCTACTGCACTAGTCAACTATCAAGTAGTATAACACTCGAATTCAACTGCGCCGCGCAAGCATTTTACTGGTCTAGTACTCAAATGAACTGCCCCAAGTCGAGGAATGGATGCTTTGCAACTCCATAATACTCTGCTACATGGGTCGGGTCAGCTCGGCTCGGCTCATCTAGTAAGCAGGTCCCAGTGGTCGAATGCCTTCGTATGCATCACAGGTCAGTCCTCCGGTGGAACCAGCGCAGCTCCAGTTTCCTCAGCACAGAACAAGCTTCACATGATCCCCAGCCAACGCTTCCTTCCATCCTGCATGTTCAAATCATACAAGACAATCGTCATAATGAGCGCACATACAAGCAACTACTAGCTAGGTCAGGTCATAATCAAGTACTCCCTCCGTTCCTAAATATAAGTCTTTTTAGAGATTCGACTACAAAGTACATACGGATGTATATAGACACATTTTAGAGTGTAGATTCACACATTTTGCTCCGTATGTAGCCCATAGTGGAATCTCTACAAAGACTTACATTTAGGAACGGAGGGAGTACTAATTACTAAAAGGCAGTTGGGTGTACAACCATTAAGATAAATGCTTACTCTGAGAAAGGAATGCCGACGCTTCTTGACCGGAAGACACGGTGCCTCGCCGTAGGCTTACACCCTCAGCCGACTCTGGGTTGCCACAAACCGAACCGCTCTCATCTGTCACAACACTGGAGGGAGAATGGTCCTCTGCTGCCGGTGTGATCGTGCCACCATTAGTGTCTTCGCATGCGTTCTCATCGTGGCTGACTGCCTGTATCACCTCAGCCACTGGATCGTTCAGAGTGTTCAAATCAGATTCAGGAGGAGCTGAGTGGTAATCCTTGGAATCCTGCGAGCATCTGTCACCGCCTTCGATCGCAACACTTATGGATCCTATCAGCACTTGCGAGTTCTTGTCCGTGTTCAGAGACGTCTCTTGGTTAGCATCTACAGCTGACTCGACTTTTGGGCACCGTTCTTCCGTATCGGTTCGCACTTTCCATGCCCAGGTCTTGCTTTTGTTCGACGCTGCACCGACATTTGGATCCCTGTGGCGGAAGTGCCTTACTGAAGATGGATGCTTCGAGACAGTCACGGAAGAAGCTGAGACAGAGCTAATTTGAGGAAGGTTTTCTACCCTGTCAAGATTGCTTGCTGCCATGGCTTGTTCCCTGAAAACAGCACCAGTATCCATTTCTTGTCCCGAACCACAACTGGCATCTTCTCCATTGCAAGCATTGTCCTCTGAAGGCACGGGTGCTGATAATCGATGATACTGTGGATCTACTTGCTCGTGGAGGCCAGGGCCTGAAATAGCCTCGAGACTCTGAATCCCAGGGGAGCTTATCACACCATCCACCATTTCAGGTAACTGGGCCATGGTATCCTCGTCCTTGAGGTCTTTCAGTCTCTGTTCTTTCTGTCTCAGTTTCTTCATCCTTTTCCGTTCCATGATTTCAGCTTGCCTTCGAGTTACACAGGGATTGTTTAGATATATATCTCATCAAAAACAAAAACCAAATGGTGCTGTATTAATAAGCAGTAAGCTGACAAAAATATGAGCTCACAGCTTTGTGTAATTAAACTAATTAGATAACACATCAACGACATTAAACAGTAACCTTTTCTGAGCAGCATCCTCTTCCTCCACAAGCAATTTCTGGCATCTTAACGCTTCAGCAGCCTTATCAGCAGACCATGCTTCGACCTGTTGTTTTATTTGCAGTCATACATTAAAATCGTAGAAACTTGTACCTAAAGGATAAATGTAGTGCGTAATGGAAACACATTGTACCAGCTTCTGTTCAAGGATGTAACTGGCGCACGCAACAACGTTTTTCAACTCTGTTGCGACTTTGTCAACCTCCCCATCAAACAAAAACTTCTGAACACAGGCAGCGTCGGCTGCGTTGGTACAAAGAAATGTGTTCTCGCTTGCTTCATCGAGCATGATAAATAGTTCATTTGATGAGATAGGCAGTCTTGAGGCTGCTGTCTGAATAAGGTCCTACAGAGGGGAGGAAAGAAGCTTACATATGCTACTACCCGACATCAAATGCATGCGTAGACCAGTGACAAGTTGGGTCAACAAAGCCTTACCAGAAGTTCATTGCCGGCTCTGGCATATGGCAGCGGCAACGAAGCGTACCCTGGCTTACACATCCATGACGACAATGATGTCAAAATGAATAAAGCGCTGGTCTCCTGAAGATGCATTTGTTGTGTATAACGTTAGATGTTCCCAAACACAAACCGATACACAAAGATAATCGTATATTCTTGAGATACCGATCTATGGCCATTACCTCTATAGCCACGCCCTCCAAGGACAGTATCGCTTGGGCCTGATCCACCATGAGCTGAAGAGCAGGACAAGTTAATTCCATGAACACACTACTGACAAGGAGAGGGAAACAACATGTTGCTTCGTTTAAATAGGTTATATAAGGTCAGTAATCCACAATCTGTCAGCAAATGACTCTTTTTGCTAAATTATTATATTACAGCAGAGAATAAAGAAGTGGCGACAGAGTAGAGCATATCTTCTTACTTTGTCCCAGAACGCGGCAAGGTGGTCTCTGTTCTTGGGGAAATCCTGCAAAACCATCAGGAAACAAATATGTCATGCCAATGCAGGGCAGCAAGGGGGTGGGCACTGGATATAAGGAAACTGAAGGCGTGGACGAATGGAGTTGCGTATCGCGCATAACATTAGCTGGACATGGTTATATGCTTGAAAGAAAGCCGGATGCATAGCACGGGTTAATGCGGAGCAGCCATTTTCTCAGCGGCTAGGCTAGTACATGCTCGTCACGCGATGCTTTCGAACAGATTATCGGACGCCCATATTCGTCGAACCCACATGTGGACGGGTGCTCGATTCCATACATCATCGTGTATTCAACAGTCAGGTGAAAATGCAGGTACAAAGTGATTTTCACACCCGACTGAACTGAACTGAAGGTGCAGAATGGGGGCTGCTGCTTATACCTTGTCGATCTTGAGGGCGCGGCGGTGGACGCGGGTGTGGCGGCGGAGGGCGACGGAGGAGCAGAACTCCCGGGGGCACTTGGCGCACTTGGTCAGCTGCATCTTGGGCGGTGAGAAGAGCGGCCACCCGGGGAGATCTGCGCCCAAACGGACAAACGAATCAGGAAGCAAGAACGAGATCCCGCCGGCGGCGAAGGCCACCGACGGACACGACAGCCGGGAACCGGCGCTGGCTGCTCTGTGAATGAGATACGTACATTTGTCGGTGGGGTCGGCGGCGGCGTTGTTGTTGTTGTTGGCCTTGGCGGCGGCCTGCGCGAGCGCGACGACGGCGTCCGGGATCTTGAGCGGCTGGATCTGCCCGGACCCGGACGTAGACGCGGCCATCTTCCCGGCGGCACGGCGGCGAGGCGGACGCGCGTGGGAGATTGGGGAGGGGAAGACGGAGATCGACGGGACAGTACAGAGCAAAAGGAGGAGTTTTTTTTACTAGTCTCAAAAGGCAAATGACAAAGGAGGAGTTTTTACTTTTTATTTTTTATTACTACTTCCTGACTGATGAATGAATGTCTGGTTCATATCACTATAGATCAAATAAAATAGAACATGGGATACAACTAAGACATACGGTAACAGATTGTAAGAGAATCGATAATATAACTACAACACAAATGTATGCTTTAAGTTCGTGTCGAAGCCGTTGTCGAATTTTTATTATCGACAAACACATGTACTAGTTTAGCAAATCTCGTTGAATTCGACAAACACATGTACTAGTTTAGCAAATCTCGTTGAATTGCCACCTATGATAGCAGACCGCCAAGCAAGACGGACATTGTCAATAGCGCCAAGCATGTCGGCAGATGGTAGTCTAGGCAAAGGCAAAGCACCCGTGCTAGTATCGTCAGATCAAACCGATCAGGCCACAGGTGGGACCATCGATGGGGAGTCCCACCACATTCCCACCTGGTACCAATACAGTTTGATGTTAACATAACAGACATCCCACCAAAAACTGGCAGAGATTATGTGGGAATAAGTGGAGTCCCTCTTGACAAATGCATTCGCAGTTGAAAGCATCATACTTTAGAGGTGTTGAGTGTGAGGCGGAAGAGGAGGGGGGGTGTGTGTGACGGCGTCGGGCATCGAGCGACGGAGGTGTGCGTCCATTGACGGCGGTGGGAGTGTGTCTGCTGCACTGGCACCTCCTCTGTTCCTCTATCAATGAGAGAGAAAGGGCTGGTGGGTTAAGTGGGTTCCCAATGGGCTAATAGAGCTAACCGACATATTTTTTTCTTTCCGATGGAAGCCCACTAAAGCAGTTTAAGTGGGATGGGCTGGATAGTCTCACTTAACCCCATTTGAACCTAAAAAAAAACTTAACTCCACTTCCACCTGCAGCGTGACAACCCCGATGATCTTGCTCGTGGAGGCTCGAAAGAAGAGGTCGTTGAGGAAGATGATATTGCTGCCAACAATGTAAATGGAGTCACGCCGACGGACAACACAGATAACCGACCGTCATTCGTGGTCTCATGGATACCATTAGGGCACAAAACTCACATGCTCTACGACAATGCCGCAACTAGCGTCCTTGAGACGGGATTGAAGTTGGAGACCTTTTATTCGAGACGGCACCGCCGCCGCGAGACCAAAACCTACCGCACAAAGAACGGGAGGCAGGAATCCCCTATAGGCGCCCGCGCGCTGAAGTGACGGCGGGAGGCAGCGGAGAGAGGAGATTGATCGTGTGACGGCTAGTTATTTTATTTTCTTTTTCTTTCATCATGGGGGCTAGGTACAGTTACAAGCTCACTTGATGGTAACAGTGCATAGCTAAAGGAGGAGTTGACAATAGCATAAATTAAAAGCAGTGGAGGAATGTATGAGTTTGGTGGTGGTCCGTTGGATTGAGTTTGGGGCGATCCAACGGAGGGAGCGCACGCGAGCCGGCGAACGGACGGGTGGCCACGGATTGGAACAAGAAGAAGAAGAAGATAGGAAGGAGCGGAGCAGAGGAGAGGAGTCCCAGCGCGCAGCCATGGCCACCGCAACCTCCTTATCCCTCCACGGCCATGGCCTCGGCCTCCCTTCCCCCGCCGCCAACAAGCCCTCGCACCCGCGGAGGGTGCTCTCCGTCACCGTCAGGGCCATGGCGCCGGCCAACCCCAGCAAAGGTCCGTCCGTCCGTCCGTGCTCGCCTCTACCTGTATGTATATATTCATATTCACGCCAGCCAGCCGCCATGGCTCTGGCTTTGCACGTACGCGCGCTCTGCTCTGGCTACTCTGATTGGCGCTCCGTCTCATTCCCTCTCCGTGCCTCCAGGTGACGCGGCTGCGGCGGAGAGCTCCCCTTCCCCGCGGCGGCAGGTGCTCGTGGCGGGGGCTGCCGTGGCCGCCGCGGCGCTCGTCCCCCGGCCCGCTCCGGCGGCATGTGAGTTGTCCTTCCTTCTTCTCCCAAACAATCCATCCATCCATCCATCGCCCTAGGTAGAATGATGAGATACCACTACTGCTATATATAATTGTAGTCGCGGCGGCGGACGGCAAGTTCATGCCGGTCATCGACCGGAAGGCCGGCTACTCCTTCGTCTACCCATTCGGATGGCAGGTACTCCTCCATTAATCCTCTGCTCCATACGCATGCATACACTGACTTGGTGATGCTGAATGAACGAATGTGTGGGTGGGTGCAGGAGGTGTCGGTGCAAGGGCAGGACAAGGTGTACAAGGACGTGATCGAGCCGCTGGAGAGCGTCAGCATCAACATGATCCCCACCACCAAGGACGACATCCGCGACCTCGGCCCACCCGACCAGGTCCATCCTCCGTGCCACTCCACTCCACTCCATCATATGCCTTTTTTATCCGTGACACTCCACTCGATCATATGCCTTTTTTTATCCGTGCCACCCCACTCGATCATACACCTTTTTTTCTTTAAGATATAGATTGTTCAAATCTGATCTCTTGTGTATGATGCGTGTCCTCTCCAGGTCGCCGAGGCATTGGTGCGCAAAGTCCTATCTCCGCCCACGCAGAAGACCAAGTTGATCGAGGCGAAAGAGGTGTGTGCACCTTTTCTATTCAACCTGTTGAGTTCTCAAAAGAAGAGGTGTATTTGTTTTGATTAAATTGGAGATGTGTGTGTGTGTGTGTGTGTGTGTTTATGTCATTACTATTTGTAGATCCAAACATCTAAAACTGTAACTTATGCGAAGAAGGAATGACATATATAGGCCGCTTTAGAAATAGACATCCAACAAATATATCCATTCACATTTTAGTAGATCTACACAACTCTGGGTAATGTTATTTGTCCGAGACCCTTCTGTGAGAAATGCGAGAGATGGAAGCATAATTTTGTTCTAGTCAGAGAGCAATAGTATTTCCAGCTGCAAACTACATGGGAATCTGCATTGGTCCACTTTGGTGAGCAATCCTTATACCATGATTGTAATGTAAATGTCACCAGCAGCTGTCTAGGGATAAAGTGTTCTTTCTCTTACTTGTATGCATCATGCGTTTCTTGTTCTTATTGTTTCCGAGGAACCTTGTGTATCATCCTAGCATTTTACCTAGAGAAATATGAGCTTCATCAATCATTGTAACATCAATATATCGATCATTCGTACAAATTGTCTAATACTTTTTGATTAGGGTAGTAGTATCAAATAGTTTTTTTTTTGGTCAAATGTCCTTCTGTTGTCGACTTTATATGATATTCTTTTGTGAATCATTTTTATGGTATTCGCTTGTTGTTAAACTCACAAGGTTCATTTCATTGTCCAGACCGATATCGATGGAAGAGCTTACTACACTTTTGAGTTCACGGCTCAGGCTCCAAATTTCACAAGACATGCACTTGGCACAATTACCATAGCAAATGGTATGAACTCATATCTGGCATCATCGTTTCCTCTCTCGATAAGATGCCATGTTAGTTGTAAACTTCAATCAGCTTCTCTTGCATGATTTCTGCTCTCTAGCTTGTATTTAAAATGCTTGATTAATGATCTCACTGGTCGGTGGTCACCGATATCTACAATCTCCTCATTGTGCATGGGATGTTGCAGGCAAGTTTTACACGTTGGCGACGGGCGCAAACGAGAGGAGATGGGACAAAATGAAGGATAGACTACATACAATCGTCGACTCCTTCAAAATTGAAACAAAAGTGTGAGGGGTGTTTGAGGCATTGTGCTGATTTTCTTTATTTTTGGTTTGTTCGTTTTCGGAGCTACAGCTGGCGCGAGGTTCAATGGCAAATGTCGGGAATACAGATTCTACTGATCTTTTTCTTTTCTTTTCTTATGAGATGTGTGATTTCAAATACTATTGTCTATATGTATATCATTTCACCCTCTGTAATGCGATCAATGGAGTAAGGAGATCGAGCCTTGTGTAAATGTATCAACATAAGCAATGTTAAATAGAAACATCATTTGCGTATTACTATTCAAATTCGGCGCCGAAATTTGCCACAGATAGAATGAAATTCTCAGCTAGTGTGTAAGTCTATCTCCAACTAGGCAAACAAAGAAACATGAAGTTATCCTCCTAAGGCTCATGACATCAAAACGCGGCTTCCGTAATAGCTTTGAATCCATCAATCTTCTTGCAAAAAATGCTATCAAAGAAACATGCTTCCCAAAGAGGAAGACAATTTTCATAGATAATGTTATCCTCCTAAGGAAGGCGAATACACTTGTAAAAGGTTGCCCCTCCACGAATCCTCCACAAGACGGTTAGTTCCTCCTCCTTAGTCCCTGTGTCACCCCCCCCCCCCCTCTGTACCTCGCCATGTTGCTCCTTCACAACTCCTGTATGTGTGGAGTTGCTCTTCCTATTCATCGTATCTCCTCTACTGCTCTACCCCATATGGTGGCCATGGATCATGGATGATCTCAATGGAGCTCAAGTCCCTTTTTGGGAGATATCAAGACTTCGTGGCATGGTCCCGTGGGTGTCTGATCGAGCAACAACGAGGCTACGGGGAGATGGATTCAGCACCAACAACGATGATTGGCGCCTAGGTATGTTGGATATGACCACCGGCATATTGCATAGAGGGTTGGAGTGATTTGCGTCTGTCATTCACAATCATAGCATGAAGGAACCTCAAGAAATAATCCACATGGACAAAATCAACTCAAGCAATCCATCTATCTTAAGAAGATCAATTCAGCCAATTATTGGTAGGTGGTTGTTGGCGAGGTCACCAATGATGAGCCTGGAAGGAAGAGAATAATAACAAACAAGACCTATAATGGTAAATGATGAATGAGAAATAAAATGAAGATTAACAATTGGAACAATGATGAAAAATAAGAGGCGACGCTAAGTTTGTACATAGAGACCATCAAAGTGACACTAGGGATTCATAATCTACTTCACTTAGAGAGGACACAATAATAATTTTCCTCTCACAATTCTTAATCAAGAACTTCTGACGCTATACGGAAAATACTGACGATGCATGGCGGCTGATTCTTCTAAGCCGATGATTGCTACTTCCGAGCTGCGTTGTGATTTCCTCTAAGAGGAGAGGAGATGCAGTATAATAGAGATAAGTATTTCCCTCAGTTAAGAACCAAGACTATCAATCCAGTAGGAGAATCACACAGAACCTTGTGAACAACACTTGCACACACAAAATCAAATACTTGCACCCAACGCAAACAAGAGGGTTGCTACTTATGAGCTGCGTTGGGATTTTTAGAAGATGACGGGATGATGTAGTGCAGTAGAGATAAGTATTTCCCTCAACTCATTAGCAGTACCTGCACACAAAATAACAAATACTTGCACCCAACGCAAGCAAGGGGTTGGCAATCCCTTGGCGGTTAATTGCAAGGATCGAATCTCGTAGTGATAGATAGATAAATGAAACACAAAATAAAATAAAGTGATAAAAAGTGCAGCAATATATTTCTGGATTTTAATATATGATTTAAATAGACCCGGGGGCCATAGTTTTCACTAGAGGCTTCTCTCTTGAAGATAGCATACGGTGGGTAAACAAATTACTGTTGGGCAACTGATAGAAAAGCGAATAATCATGACGATATCTAAGGCAATGATCATGTATATAGGCATCACGTCCGAGACAAGAAGACCGAATCCTGCCTGCATCTACTACTATTACTCCACACATCGATCGCTATCCAGTATGCATCTAGAGTATTAAGTTCATAAAGAACGGAGTAATGCCTTAAGCAAGATGACATGATGTAAGTAAACTCAATTAATATGAATAAACCCCATCTATTTATCCTTAATGGAAATGGTACAATACGTGTCATGTCTCTTTCTATCACCGGGATTGAGCACCGCAAGCGAACCCATCACAAAGCACCTCTCCCATTGCAAGAAAAATCAATCAAGTTGGACAAACCAAATCAATAGATCGAAGAGAAATACAAAGCTATAATAATCATGCATAAAAGAGTTCATAGAAGACTCGAATAATATTCATAGATAATCTGATCATAAACTCAGAATTCATCGGATCTCAACAAACACACCGCAAAAAGTGATTACATCGAATAGATCTCCAAGAACATCAAGGAGAACATTGTATTGAAGATCAAAGAGAGAGAAGAAGCTATATAGCTACTAACTATGGACCCGTAGGTCTATGGTAAACTACTCACACATCATCGGAGGGGCAGCAAGGTTGATGTAGAGCCCCTCTGTGGTTGATTCCCCCTCCGGCGGAGTGCCAGAAAAGGCCCCTAGATAGAAATTGTGGCGGCGGAAAAAGTGTTTTGGGTGGTTCTCTGTTGGTTTCCTGATTTTAGAGAATTTATAGAGGAGGAATTAGGTCAAATAGCTGAACGTGGGCCCCACAAGCCACCAGGCGCGCCCTGGTGCCTTGTGGGCTACTCCTTCATCTTCTGGCCCTCTCCTAAAACTTCAAGGGTATCTTTTGTTCAGAAAAAATCTCCAAAAAGTTTCGTGGCAATTGGACTTCGTTTGGTACTGATATTCTTGAAAACCAAAAATAGGCAAAAAACAGCAACTGACACTTGGCACTAAGTTAATAGGTTAGTCCCAAAAAATGATATATAATTGCACATAAAACATCCAAAATCGATACTATAATAGCATGTAACAATAAAAAATTATAGATACGTTGGAGACGTATCAAGCATCCCCAAGCTTAATTCTTGCTCGTCCTCGAGTAGGTAAATGATAAAAATAGAATTTTTGATGTGCAATGCTACCAATCATATTCATCATGTAATCTTTCTTTTTGTGGCATGAATATTGAGATTTGAGTGATTCAAAGTAATAGTCTATAGTTTGACATAAATATATAAATACTCAAGCATACCAACAAATAATCATCTTTCAAAATATCAACGCTAAAGAAAGTTATCCCTAGCCTGTCATGCTCAATCATTGATCCATTCATGAAACAAACTTAATATTAACTATAACCAATGCACAAGTATGACAATAGTGCTCCCCGGTTGGTGCTTATAAGAGAAGGTGAAGACTCAAATTAAAAATAAAAATTGCATAAAAGTAAAATAGATAGGCCCTTCGCAAAGGGAAGCAGATATTTACAGAGGTGCCAAAGCTCAAAGTTTAAAATAGAGAGATAAAAATTATTTTGAGAGGCATGTTTTTCCTGTCAACGTCACGACCGAAAGTTCCCAACATCTTCCATGCTAGAGACATTATAGGCGGTTCCTAAACAGAAAATAAAGTTCATTTCCTTTCCACTATTTTTTCACAATCCATGGCTAGCCGTATCCACGGGTGCCTTCCAAACTTTCAACTTTCCAAAGAATTTATTATTTTTTGATTCATCATGGGACTGGGCATCCCTATTACCTGCCACTTTCTCGTGCAATGACAAGTGAATAAACACTCATCGTGAGAATAACCCGCCTAGTATGAAAAATATAGGCCACCCCCTGTCGCTTTATGAGCGGTATGGGTACACAAAACGGAAAATAGTTTGAATGATTAGAGTTGGCACATGCAAATTTACTTGGAACGTCATGTAAATACTGTATATAGGTAGGTATGATGGACTCATATGGCACAACATTAGGTTTAAGGAATTGGATGCACAAGTAGCATTCCCGCTTAGTACAAATGGAGGCTAGCAAATAGATTGAGATGTGACCAACTGAAAAACGAAAACGGTCATAAACATGCATTGAACATAACTAACACTGAATAATGCACCATAAGTAGGATATAACTTCGTTGCACAACTATTGACTTTACGTGCATGCATAAGGAATCACAAACCTTAACACCAATATTCTTACTAAACCACAATTACTCACTAGTACCACTCACATATTATCATCTTCATGTCGCAAAACTATTGTAAGGAATCAAACTTATCATATTCAGTGATCCGTATGAAAGTTTTTATTATATCCTTCTTGAATATCCATCACATTAGGACCAAATTCATATCTTGTGCATATTAGCATTACTATTATCAACTCTCAAAATAATATTAGTGAGAGAGTGCATGTATTTCTTCAAAATATAATCACCGTCGTGCTCAAAAAGATATAAGTGAAGTACTAGAGCAACTGCCTAGCTCAAAAAAATATAAGTGAAGCACATAGAGTATTCAAACAAATCATGATAAATGTGCGTCCCTCTCAAATAGGTGTGTCCAGCAAAGATGATTGTGACAAACTAAAAATCAAGCAAAGCAAAGACTCATATAATACACGACGCTCCAAGCAAAACTCATATCATGTGATGGATAAAAATATAGCTCCAAGTAATGTTACCGATGGTTGGTAGAAGAAAGAGGGGATGCCTTCCGGGGCATCCCCAAGCTTAGGCTCTTGGGAGTCCTTGAATATTACCTCGGGGTGCCTCGGGCATCCCCAAGCTTAGGCTCTTGCCACTCCTTATTCCTTCATCCATCGTGGTCTCACTCAAAACTTGAAAACTTCAGCACACAAAACTCAACAAAACCTTCGTGAGTTCCGTTAGTATAATAACCAAATCACAAACTTTAGGTGTTGGAAATATGCCCTAGAGGCAATAATATTTGTATTATTATATTTCCCTATTCATAGTTAAGAGTTTATATTTCATGCTATAACTGCTATGATCCTGGAATATGCGATTCAGTGGAAAGCTGATATGCACGTGTGAAATGATAAACGATAAACAATAGGTTCCCGGTCTCGCCTCTAACACCGGCTCAAGTTTTGTTGGTGATCACGTTTTCTGGATCTTAGGATATCGTTAAGCGTAACGATAGTCCTAAAACAACATTGAGGGTATGATGTTAGAAGAACGGTCATATTGAATCGACACAATACTTATCTGTTATACTTTGTGATTATATCATCTAAAATCATCTGTTATAACACGGAGTGTTAGTATGTGTTTTAGTTCCTCAGACCATGAGAGTGTCTCAGTCACTTCCTACCGGACGGTTGGCTTTGGGGTTGCTCAAACGTCATCTGTAACAAGGTGATCATAAGGACAACTTTCAGGCTCACCGGAAAGTTTGACAAGTGACTGGATAGCTCGAGAGTGGGATTTGCTCCTCCGATGATGGAGAGATATTCTTAGGGCCCTCTCGGTGTGACGGCATCCATCATCGTCAGGCCAGACACTAGTGACTATGTCACGGGGATGCTGGAACACATCAACGAGAAAGAACAAAACCGGTAACGGGAGCAACGGTATAGTGAGTATCGTGATGACTCAGGAGGATAGTGATGCACACCGGGTTTTGTAAAGTATCGTGAAGCAAAGGGAACATCACATGGTAACCAAAGGTACCAATATGAGGTTTTGAGATGAACATTGAATACAAGAGGTGAACTAGGGTTTGAGATGAGATGGTGCTGGTGCAGATGTTGATGAAGATTGGTCCTCCCATGATGAGAGGATCGTTAGTGATGACGATGGTTTCGATTTCCCCCTCCCGAAGGGAAGTTTCCCCGGCGGAATCGCTCCGCCGGAGAGCAAAAGTGCTCATGCCCAGGTTCCACCTCTAGACGGCGGCGCTTCGTCCCGAAACCTTCCTTCTGATTTTTTCTAGGTCAGATGGCACTATATAGGAGAAGATGGGCCCTGGAGGCCTGCCAGGGGTGCCACAAGCTCGGGGGGCGGGCCCCCAGGCTTGTCGCTTCCTGGTGGGTCCCCTTCTGGTATTTCTTTCTCTAGTATTTTTTTATATATTCCAAAGTAAATCTCCGTCAATTTTCAGGTCATTTGGAGTTGTGCAGAATAGGTGTCTCCGATATAGCCCTTTCCGGTCGAGAATTCCAGCTGCCGGCAATCTCCCTCTTCATGTGAATCTTGCAAAATAAGAGAGAAAAGACATAAGAATTGTATCATAAAGTGAAATAATAGTCCATAATGCAATAAATATCGATAGGAAAACATGATGCAAAATGGACGTATCAGTAAACTTGTCACGCATCATCGGTAGGGCAGCAAGGATGATTTAGAAGCCCTTCGTGATCGATTCCCCCTCCGGAAGAGTACCAAAGAAGGCCTCCAGATGGGATCGCGGAAGAACAGAGGCTTGCGGCAGTGGAAAAAGTGTTTCAGGTGGCTCTCTGTTGTTTTGGGAACATTTGTGAATTTATAGAGGCGGAATTAGGTCAAGAGGTGCCACGAGGGGCCCACAAGTCTGGGGGCGCGCCCTCTGAGCTTGTCGCTCCCTCGTGACTCTTCTAGTCTTCTCCCGAATCTTCTAGGTCCCTTCTAGTCCCAAAAAAAAATTAATCCATAGTTTTTTTTCCATTTGGACTTGGTTTGATATTGATCTTATGAAAAGACAAAAACAGGCAAAAAACAGAAACTGTCACTGGGCACTGAGTTAATAGGTTAGTCCCAAAAAAGATATAAAATGACATATAATTGCATATAAAACTTCCAAGATTGATACTATAATAGCATGGAACAATAAAAAATTATAGATACATTGGAGGCGTATCAGTCACCCCTCCTCCGTGTCTTGCCATATTGCTCCTTCACAACTCCTTCATCTATGTGTGGAGTTGCTCCTACTATTCGTCGTATCTCCTCTACTGTTCTACTCCTTATGGTGGCCATGGATCATGAATGATCTTAGTGGAGCTCAAGTCCCTTTTTGGGAGATATCAAGACTACGTGGCATGGTCCCATGGGTGTTTGATCGAGCAACAACGAGGCTCTGTGGAGACAGATTCACCACCGACAACAATGATCGGCGCCTTGGTATGTTGGATATGACCACCAACATATTTCATAGAGGGTTGGAGTGATTTGTGTCGGTCATTCACAATCATAGCATGAAGGAACCTCAAGAAATAATCCCCGTGGACAAAATCAACTCAAGCAGTCCATCTATCTTATGAAGATCAATCCAGCCAATTATTGGTAGGTGGTTGTTGGTGAGGTCATCATTGATGAGCCTGGAAGGAATAGAATAATAACAAACGACCTAGAATGGTAAATGAGAAATGAGAAAAAAATGAAGATTAACAATTGGAACGATGATGAAAAATAAGAGTTGGAGCTAAATTTCTACATAGAGACCATCGAAGTGAGACTAGGGATTTATAATCTATTTCACTTAGAGAGGGCAAAAAAATAATGTTTGTTGGTCAGTTCTAACAAAGATCTTCTTACGCTAATACAAAAAATATTAACGATGCAGACGGTTTTTCTTAGCCGATGATGGGGGCGAGGAAGGGTCACAATAGATTAGTCAAAATGAGGTAAAAATATATATTAATCAACACTGGAGGTAAAAACCTCATTAACACCAGATTCAGACAAATACAGTGAAATGATATTAATGTCCCAACGACAATTTTATGTGCAACACTATCTCTCCTATCTCCCACCTCCTTTCAAGGATGCCACCACCAACAACGAGGCACTCTCCGCACTAGCATGGCCTTTCTGCTCGTACTCGATGTAAGTTTGGTCTACTAAATATTGCGCCCCGGGGAGTCAAAATAAATATAACTATTCATACTAAATGTTACAAGAGATTTTTGGTCAAATTACAATCACATCTAATTATTATGTAAATTTAAACTATATTTGGAAATAGACTTACATTTTTAATACATTATGCTTTAAAACATATTAAAATGAATTCCACTTAATTGTGGGAAAATAAAAAATAAAAAAATCAGATGTCTTGTTGATTAATTTGTGAATCTTACATTAATATAGTGTATATGTATGGGTGTATCGTTAACAATCTAGAGATATATAAATTGTGTTGTAAAAATATATTTCAGTAGCAATTTTATGATTTGGTATATACATAATAATCTAGAGTATACATGAGATGTTTATGAGGAGCCTGGCACCTACTAATTGGCACATTTCTTTATTCTTTTTTTTTCTGGAAAGATATCTCTAACATATATTATGTTGGGTTCAATAATCTGTTGATGATGGGTATCTACTTTGTACTTGGTATTGAACTAACATCTCTCTAACTAAGATAAAATTTAGTACGACCTGTAAAGCGTCCACCGAAGAAAAACTGTAGCTGGTTAAACTTGTTGATGGTGTGTATCTGCTCTGTACTTTATACTGAACTAACATCTGCCATAATTGATTGCGCGCTCGCTTAGGGCAGGTCATGACAAAACCAAAAGGGTCGGAGGCTGACATAGTGGAGTCGCTCGGTTTCACTGAATGCTTGGCCCACCATCTTTTTGGTCCTTGCCAGTGGCCCCCCCTCCTCCTCGTCATCATCGTCATCTTCATCTTCCTACTTCTCAACCAAAGAAGCGCACGAGACTTGATGGCTCTGCTTCTGGCTCCGGCTCCATCAAATGCTCTAGTCCCGGGCTCTTGAGATGGTTCTATTCCTTGAACTGGACTCTGTTCGAATGGTACCGCCCGACACTAACCGGAATCTGTTCAAGACTGCTGATGCTGAACTGGAGGAGTTCCTCGAGAATGACAAGCCATTCCTTGAGTTCCTGAAGTGAAAAGGGCCATCGCCTAAGGAATTTGAAAAAGGACTTATGGACGGAATTATCGCTAAGTTGCAGCACACGGAATGCAAAGTACTATCTGAAGTTGGAGCTCAATGAACAAAGAGAAAAAGAAAATCCAGGATGCAGGAAATTGCCAGTGGATACACAAAAAGCTTTTATCCAGGATGCCTGGAAGATTTCTGAAGGATTGTTGGCTTTGGGTGATGAGAAGATGTGGGAGGTGATTGAGGGCGTGTGGCTGGAGATGCTCTGCTTCTCAGCCAGTAGGTTCCAAGGGTACCTACATGCCAAGAGTTTGGGCACTGGTGGGGAGCTGCTCTCATATATCTGACTCCTGCTGTCATGCATGGGGATGGAGACCTTGCCGGAGAGGCTGCAGAGGACGGTGCTACTTGTGAGCTGCGTTGGGATTTTCCCGAAGAGGAGGAGATGATGCAGTACAATAGAGATAAGTATTTCCCTCAGTTATGAAACCAAGGTTATCAATCCAGTAGGAGAACCAGTCAACACTATGTAAACAGCACCTGCACACAAACAACAAATCCTCGCACCTGATACGTCTCCAACGTATCTATAATTTTTGATTGTTCCATGCTGTTATATTATCATTCTTGGATGTTTTACAATCATTTTATAGTCATTTTATATCATTTTTTGGTACTAACCTATTGACATAGTGCCAAGTGCCAGTTGCTATTTTTTGCATGTTTTTTACATCGCAGGAAATCAATACCAAACGGAGTCCAAATGCAGCGAAATTTTTGTGAATTTTTTTTGGACCAGAAGACATCCAGTGGGCTGGAGAAGCACCTGGGGGGGTGCTCCGAGGGGAGCACAACCCACCAGGGTGCGCCTGGAGGCCCAGGCGCGCCCTGGTGGGTTGTGCCCACCTCGGGTGCCCCCCGAACCGCCTCTTTGCTCTATAAATACCCCAATAGTCCAGAAACCCTAGGAGAGTCGACGAAAATCAATTCCAGCCGCCGCAGAGTCCAGAACCACCAGATCCAATCTAGACACCATCACGGAGGGGTTCATCACTTCCATTGGTGCCTCTCCGATGATGCGTGAGTAGTTCTTTGTAGACCTACGGGTCCGAAGTTAGTAGCTAGATGGCTTCCTCTCTCTCTCTCTTGATCTTCAATACAATGGTCTCTTGGAGATCCATATGATGTAACTCTTTTTGCGGTGTGTTTGTTGGGATCCGATGAACTTTGAGTTTATGATCAGATCTATCTTTTTATCCATGAAAGTTATTTGAGTCTTCTTTGATCTCTTATATGCATGATTGCTTATAGCCTCGTATTTCTTCTCCGATATTTGGGTTTTGTTTGGCCAACTTGATCTATTTATCTTGCAATGGGAAGAGGTGCTTTGTGATGGGTTCGATCTTACGGTGCTTGATCCCAGTGACAGAAAGGGAAACGACACGTATGTATCATTGCCATTAAGGATAACAAGATGGGGTCTATTTCTACATAAATAGATCTTGTCTACATCATGTCATCGTTCTTATTGCATTACTCCGTTTTTCCATGAACTTAGTACACTAGATGCATGCTGGATAGCGGTCGATGTGTGGAGTAATAGTAGTAGATGCAGGCAGGAGTCGGTCTACTAATCTTGGACGTGATGCCTATATAATGATCATTGCCTGGATATCATCATGATTATTTGAAGTTTTATCAATTGCCCAACAGTAATTTGTTCACCCACCGTTTGCTATTTTTCTCGAGAGAAGCCACTAGTGAAACCTACGGCCCCCGGGTCTCTTCTTTAATATATTTGCCTTTGCGATTTATTTTCCTTTGCTTTTATTTTCAGATCTATTAAACCAAAAATACAAAAATACCTTGCTGCACTTTATTTTATTTGGCGTTCGATCTATCAATATTTACTACTCTCTCATGTCCGTTTGCCAATTTTTGGCGCCGTTGCCCGAAAGGGATTGACAACCCCTTTTACACGTCGGGTTGCGAGTATTTGTTATTTGTGTGCAGGTGCTGTTTACGTAGTGTTGCTTGGTTCTCCTACTGGTTCGATAACCTTGGTTTCATCACTGAGGGAAATACCTACCGCCGCTGTGCTGCATCATCCCTTCCTCTTTGGGGAAATACCGACGTAGCTTCAAGCCGCATCAAAAGGAATTTCTGGCGCTGTTGCCGGGGAGACATCATCAACATCTACCAGGTTCCTAATCACAAATCTCATCTCCTTGCAATTTCCATTATTTGCCATTTGCCTCTCGTTTTCATCTCCCCCACTTCACCAATTTGCCATTTATTCGCCCCTCTTTTTCGTTCGCCTTTTTCTCGTCAGATCTCATGTTTGCTTGTGTTGCCATGTGCCTTCTATTTGCTTGCATCTTCGCTTCCTAAAAAGCTATTGTTATGGATCCTCATCCACTTTCTAATCTTTTCAAAAGATCCAATTATGATGAACCAATTGCTAGTGAATTGAGTTTACTAGATTATCTTTATGAAGTTTTGCTTGAGATTTATGAATCTGAAAATTGTGATGAAGTGTTAAACGAAGGAATTTATAAAGTGGTTTATGATAGCTCCTTAAATGAAAAACATGATTGCAATGATGTTATTATAAATTCTATTAATGTCAATTGTGCTAATAATATGCAAAACCCCAAGCTTGGGGATGCTAATTTTGATATGTCCACTACTTACTGCAATGATCATGATTGGGGTGATTCTTCTTATGATCTTGAAAATTTATTTAAGCCTCATGATGAATATGTTATTGATAATAATGTTTGCAATAATATTGAAAGTGGGTTTGGAAGAGTGTCAACTTTAGGTAAAACTAATCCCACATATTTGGAGAGTGTTCAATCTTATGAATTTTTTGATAAAAGTGGGCTTGGAGAGGTCATGACTTTATTTGATGATAATCCCACTATTTTGGAAGAGTGTCAACTTTGCATGCATGTGGATCATGTAGAGAGTATGTTATGTGATAGCTATATTGTTGAGTTTAAATATGATCCCACATGTAATTATTATGAGAGAGGGAAATATGGTTGTAGAAATTTTCATGTTACTAAATTACCTCTCTTCATGTTGAGATTGCTATTGTTTTCTTCCATGCATATGCTGAATCTTGCTTGTCTTGCTAATTTGTTTTCCTATAAAATTCCTATGCATCGGAAATATGTTAGACTTAAATATGTTTATCACTTGTTTTATGATGCTCTCTTTGTGTTTTCATTATTATCTTTCATATGAGCATCATCAAAATTATCAATGCCTAGCTAGGGGCATAAAACGATAGCGCTTGTTGGGAGGCAACCCAATGAATAAAATTTATTTTCGTCTATTTCTTTCTCTTTTTGAGTGTTTGCACAATTATTCTACTGTTATGATTGTGTTTTTTGTGTTTTAATTAGTGTTTGTGCCAAGCAAAGCCTTTAAGATAGCTTTGGTGATAGTTGATTTGATCTTGTTGGAAAACAGAAACTTTTGCGTCCAGGAAAACAATTTTGAAAATTCACATAAGCTACGAAAAAGTCTGAATTTTTTACACAAGATTTATATACAAATTTCCTATGTTTTCCTAATTTTTCAGAATTTTTTGAGTTTCAAAAGTATTCGAAATATTCAAATTGCTACAGACTGTTCTGTTTTTGACAGATTCTGTTTTCTTTGTGTTGTGTGCTTGTTTTGATGATTCTATGGTTTTCTTTGATGAGTTTTTGCCATAGAAAAGTTGGAATACACTAGATATAATGCAAAAATAAAATATGAATTGGTTTGCTACAGTACTTATAGTAGTGATTTGTTTTCTTATACTAATGGATCTCACGAAGGTTTTGTTGAGTTTTGTGTGATTGAAGTTTTCAAGTTTTGGGTTATCTTACGATGGATGAAGGAATAAGGAGTAAGAAGAGCCTAAGCTTGGGGATGCCCACGGCATCCCAAGCTATTATCCAAAGAGAAGCAAGCAACTAAGCTTGGGGATGCCCCGAGTGGCATCCCCTCTTTCTTCTAACGACCATCGGTATTTTACTCGAAGCTATATTTTTATTCGTCACATACTATGAGTTTTGCTTGGAGTGTCTTGTATGATATGAGTCTTTGCTTGTTTTGCTTTGTGTTCGAAGTTATGGATCCTTGCTGGAAAACCTATTTGAGAGAGCCAAAATTATGCCATGACTTGTTAGAATTGCTCTCTATGCTTCACTTAAATTTTTATGAGCTATGGATTTGCTCTAGTGCTTCACTTATATCTTTTTGAGCACGGTGTGCTTTGTTATTTTTGAAGAAATGCTCTCATGCTTCACTTAGATTTATTTGGGAGTTAGTAATTTTTTTAAGAAATTATCTCTTGCTTCACTTAAATTAATTTGAGAGAAATAAATATTATGCTCATGATCTTCACTTATATTTGTTTGAGCTTATCAAAAGCAACACATGAAAAATTAGTCCCAAAGTGATAGATATCCAAGAAGGATATAATAAAAACTTTCATGAAGATCATTGGACAAAATAAACTTGATTCCTTGTAATAGTTTTGAGATATGATGATGTGATATGTGAGTTATGTTAATGAGTAATTGTGCTTTAGTAAGAATATTGGTGTTAAGGTTTGTGATTCCCTATGCAAGCATGAAAGTCAATAGTCATGCAATGAAATTGTATCCTACTTGTGGTGCATTATTCGGTGTTAATTATGCTTAATGCTCGCTTATGAGATTATTCGTTTTTTGGTTGGTCGCTTCTCAATATTTTGCTAGCCTTCATTTTGCACTAAGTATGATCACTACTTGTGCATCCAAAACCCTTTAAACCAGTTTTGCCACATGAGTCCACTATATCTACCTATATGCGGTATTCTTTTGCCGTTCTAAGCAAATTTGTATGTGCCATCTCTAATTTTCAAAATAAACTTCTCTTTTGTGTGTTCGTACCGCTCGCGAGGCGGTGAGGGGTGGCTAATATTTTTCATGCTAGATGTGTTATTCTCATGCTGAGTGTTTATTCACTTGTCATTGCACGAGAGTAAGGCAAAGGTATTAGGGATGCCCAGTCCTGAAATGAAAAATGAATTTACTTTATGTTGCCTAATAATAAATTCCTTGGAAAGTGTTGGTATGGAGGGCACCCATGGATACAGCTAACCATGGAAAGTGAAAGAAATGGTGGAAAAAGGAATAAACTTTATTTTCTGTTTGGGAACCGCCTATGATATATCTAGCATGGAAAGTGTTGGGAACTCTAAGTCATTTTCGTTGGTGGGAAAAGCACACCTCCCAAAATATTTTTTATCTCTCAATTTTCGCTTTGAGCTCTGGCACCTCTACAAATCCCTACTTCCCTCTGCGAAGGCTCTTTCTTTACTTTATGCAATTTTTATTTTTAATTTGAGTCTCCATCTTCTCTTATAAAGCACCAACTAGGAGGCACTATGATCGTACTTGAGCATTGGGTGTAGTTAATATGCGAGTGTGTTTCATGAATGGATCAATGGTTGATCATGATGGGCTAGGGATAACTTATTTTAGCGTTGATATTTTGAAAGACATAGTTGCTTGTTGATATGCTTGAGTATTTAAGTCATCATGTCAAAACTAGACTATTGCTTTGAATCATATAAAAGTCCAAATGTCCATGCTATAAAGGAAAGAATATGAGATGAATTGTTAGGCAGCATTCCACATCAAAAATTCTGTTTTTATCATTTACCTACTCGAGGACGAGCAGGAATTAAGCTTGGGGATGCTGATACGTCTCCAACGTATCTATAATTTTTGATTGTTCCATGCTGTTATATTATCATTCTTGGATGTTTTACAATCATTTTATAGTTATTTTATATCATTTTTTGGTACTAACCTATTGACATAGTGCCAAGTGCCAGTTGCTGTTTTTTGCATGTTTTTTACATCGCAGGAAATCAATACCAAACGGAGTCCAAACACAGTGAAACTTTTTGTGGATTTTTTTGGACCAAAAGACATCCAGTCACTACTGGAATCTGGGTCTTTGCCATCTGCCAGCTCTTTGCCGTCTGCCAGCTGATGGCAAAGAGGCTCTTTGCCGTCTGTCTTCTCAAAGCAGACGGCAAAGAACCAGCTGATGGCAAACAGGGTCTTTGCCATCTGCCAGCTCTTTGTCGTCTGCCAGCAGACGGCAAAGAGTTCTTTGCCATCTGCCAGAAGACGGCAAAGTCCAAAGTGGACCCCACGGGGGTACTGCACTGGGTAGGTCACACGGGCCACTTCTTTGCCGTCTGCTGGCAGACGGCAAAGAAATCTTTGCCGTCTGGGGTTGCCGTCTGCCAGCAGACGGCAAAGAGGGTTGCCGTCTGCTGGCAGACGGCAAAGATTTCTTTGCCGTCTGCTGGCAGACGGCAAAGAGGTAAGAGGGGCCCACAGTTTCACGGCGGTGGCGGTCTAACGGTCATCCTCTTTGCCGTCTGCTGGCGGACGACAAAGAATTCTTTGCCGTCTGCCAGCAGACGGCAAAGAGAAAAAAACAAAAAAAAAACAGACGGCAATGCGGGGGGTTAATTTGGCCCCCCGCGCGCGCCCTCCTCCACATCTCTTTCTCCCGCCTCCCCGCCGAAGGAAGAAGACAGAAGAAAAAGAAAAAGAATGGGAATGTTACAGCGTAACGAAACAAATACCCAAAACAAAAAGATAATAGCAAGCACAGATAAAGAAAACAACATACTCAACATAATTCCAAACAACGAAGAAGAAAAAATTAAAATCAAAAAAAGAAGAAGTAACCACTACAAAATATAAAAGCCGAACCAATCCCATCCCTACGTCCACCGCCGCCCTCCCCCAAAGCGCCCTCCCATCTGACTACAACCGCCGCCCCCCACTCCTCCTCCACGCCGCCCCCCCCACCACCGTGGCCCCCTCCCCTCTCCACCACCGGCGCCCCCTCCCTCCTCCACTGCCGCTGCGCCCCCTCCCTCTCCTCCCCTCCCTCACTGCGCTGCCCCCTCTCCTCCTCCCCTCCTCCACCACCGCCGCCCCTCCTCCACCACCGCCGCACCAGCTCCTCCTTGCCCTCTGCCCCTTGCCCAGCCCACGGTGAGCATCGGCCCTCTTTGTTCTTATTTTTTTTGCGTATGGATTTAGGAGGTGAGGATTGTGGATGGATGGATAGATTGATGTAAGGATGGATGGATAGATGGATGTATGTATACAGAGGGGCGGTGCCAGCAATCTGTGGATGGATGTATGTATATGTGTTTTGAACAATTTGTAGTTGTTATATGGATGCGTAGATGGATGTATGCTGTGTAGATGTATGGATGGAAAGATGGATGAATGCTATATAGATGTATGGGTGGATTTATGTATGGATTTTCATTTAAAAAAAATGTGTCTTTATTCCGTTAGGTTAGATGTTGTTGATTATATTGTTCTGCGGTGCTTATGTTGGATTTGTTTTTCATGTGCAGGGATCTTTCTTCACTCCAGGAGCACTGTCGGTCCGTTGCCGTTGTCATCGTCATTCGACTACCGCCTACGGTCTAAGGGTGAGTCGACTATCATCTCCTCCCTGACCTTCCCCTATTTGCTCTGTTCCGGTCGTTGTGTCGATGGCTATGGAGTTCAGTGCGGTGCAGTCGTTCATGGGTCGTCGAGGAGAGAAAATAAGGAAAAGAATTCGAGGGGTCGAGGGTCGAGGGTCGTCGAGGGGTCGAGTGGTCGAGGGATGACTTTCATTCTGATGGTGCTTCCTTTTGAAAGAGATGAGAGTGAGAGATGAGATGAGATGCTCTTGAAGGAAGGATACCGGCTGTTCGTAGTGGTCGGTCTTTCTCGTCCTCCCCCTCTGTGACCTTCGTAAAGCAGGGGGGAGACGAAAAGACCGACCGTCACCGACGGTCGAAATAACATTGAGAGATGAGAGATGTTATAAGAGGAAAGACACCGGCTGTGTCGTGTAGGTGGTCGTTGCTCCTCATCTCTTGCTGTGAGACCTTGGTAATGCAGCAGAGATGGGAGTAACGACCGTCACCGACGGTCAAAATAAAAAGGCAAGGAGTGCCCCACCATACATAATACACCACTTGAGAGGTGAGTTGTTGAAGGGAGCATCGACGGAATGAAAGTCAACCCGACACCCCGACCCGACCCCCCGTCATATATTGTGAATTATGAGTTAGGTCATATATTTTCTGATTTAAATGTGCAGTTCTTTCGTTGCTGCGAGGGTCTGGTGTTCGAAGACCTCCCCGTGCGTTCGACGAGCTCCGCCTCTGCGCGTGGGTGAGCACAAAATGAACATCTCCTCCTCTTTTGCTCTGTTTCGGTCTGTGCGATGAAACTTGCTAGCTGTAGGTGTCAATCATCAGTATGCGTGACCACTATGCGTCTCCCGTTCGAAAGGGTTACATCTATAAAGGGTGACCTATTTAGCTCCAAAATGACTTAATATGCTCCAAAATGACTTAAATGCTCCAAAAGACCTATTAGCTCCAAAATGACTTAATATGCTCTAAAATGACCTATCTAGCTCCAAAATGACTTAATATGCTCCAAAATGACCTATTTAGCTCCAAATGACTTAATATGGCATTTAAGTCATTTTGGAGCATATTTAGCTCCAAAATGACCTATTTAGCTCCAAAATGACTTATTTAGCTCAAAAATGACTTAATATTCTCCAAAATGACCTCTACTTAGCTTATTTAGTTCATTTATGACATACTTAGCCTATTTAGGTCAAAAATGGCCTATTTAACTAGGTTAGATCTAAAATGACACAAGTAAGCAATAAGAAGAAGAAAAGGAAAGAGAAGAAAAATTATGCTTCTTTTTCTTCTTCTAGTCTTCTTCTTCTTGTTCTTCTAACTTTCTTCTTTCCCATTTTGCAGATTTGCTTCAGATCACGGAAGCTTGCGTTGGAGTCTACTCTTCTCGTTGTCCTTCCTTTTTGTTTTGATTTTGTAGGATGAACAATTTGAAACTTGCTACGTATATATGTATGGATGGATGGTGGCTATATTGTATATGGACCTTTTGCTTAATTGTTGGATATGTTGGACTTTTCATTTGGTGTATATATGTGTTGGATGATGATATATGTGTTGGATATGTTGGATGATGATATATGTGTTGGATATTTTGAAATGAATATATATATATATATATATATATATATATATATATATATCTGTGAAATTGATTGAATTTAAGAAAAAACAGGGGCTATATAGCCAATTTGCCGTCTGCTAGCAGACGGCAAAGGGCTTTGCCGTCTACTAGCAGACGGCAAATTGGCCACGTGGCAGCACGCTGTTCACCTGGTCTGGCCTATTTGGCCTCTTTGCCGTCTGCCGGTAGACGGCAAAGGAGCAGGCTCTTTGCCGTCTGCCGGCAGACGGCAAAGAAGGAAAGCTCTTTGCCGTCTGCTGGCTAACGGCAAAGAGCGCCGTTAGCCCCCTAACGGGGCTGTCACCTTTTTTGTGCCGTCCACAAGCTTTGCCGTCTGCTAGCAGACGGCAAAGAACTTTCCTTCTTTGTCGTCCGCCAGCAGACGGCAAAGCGGCCTTTACCGGCATCGGCTTTGCCGGAGTGTTTGCCGTCTGCTGGCGGACGGCAAAGCCTTTGCCGTCCGCCAACAGTGCCTTTGCCGTCTGCTTTGGCAGACGGCAAAGCAGCTGATTCCAGTAGTGAGTGGGCCGGAGAAGCGCCTGGGGGGGTGCTCCGAGGGGAGCACAACCAACCAGGGCGCGCCTGGAGGCCCAGGCGCACCCTGGTGGGTTGTGCCCACCTCGGGTGCCCCCCGAACCTCCTCTTTGCTCTATAAATACCCCAATATTCCAGAAACCCTAGGAGAGTCGACGAAAATCAATTCCAGCTGCCGCAGAGTCCAGAACCACCAGATCCAATCTAGACACCATCACGGAGGGGTTCACTGTTGGGGAACGTAGTATTTCAAAAAAATTCCTATGATCACGCAAGATCTATCTAGGAGAAGCATAGCAACGAGCGGGGAGAGTGTGTCCACGTACCCTCGTAGACCGAAAGCGGAAGCGTTTAGTAACGCGGTTGATGTAGTCGAACGTCTTCGCGATCCAACCGATCCAAGTACAGAACGTATGGCACCTCCGCGATCTGCACACGTTCAGCTCGGTGACGTCCCTCGAACTCTTGATCCAGTTGAGGCCGAAGGAGAGTTTCATCAGCATGACGGCGTGGTGACGGTGATGATGAAGTGATTCCGACAGGGCTTCGCCTAAGCTCTCCGAAAATATGACCGAGGTGGAAATCTGTGGAGGGGGGCACCGCACACGGCTAAGACAAATCTTGGTGTGTCTTTGGGGTGCCCCCCGCCCCCGTATATAAAGGAGGGAGGGAGGAGGTGGCCGGCCTAAGGGGGAGGTGCACCAAGGGGGAGTCCTATTAGGATTCCCAATCCTAGTAGGACTCCCCTTCCTTTTCCAAGAGGGGGAGAGAGGGAAGGAGAGAGAGGGAGAAGGAAAGAGGGGGGCGCCACCCCCTCCCTAGTCCAATTCGGACTTGCCATGGGGGGGGGGGGGGCACGCAGCCACCCCTTGGACTGCCTCCTCTTTTCCCGTATGGCCCAATAAGGCCCATTACTTCTCCCGGTGAATTCCCGTAACTCCCCGGTATTCCGAAAAAAACCCGAATCACTCGGAACCTTTCCGATGTCCGAATATAGCCTTCCAATATATCAATCTTTACCTCTCGACCATTTCGAGACTCCTCGTCATGTCCACGATCTCATCCGGGACTCCGAACAAACTTCGGTCATCAAATCACATAACTCATAATACAAATCGTCATCGAACGTTAAGCGTGCGGACCCTACGGGTTCGAGAACTATGTAGACATGACCGAGACACATCTCCGGTCAATAACCAATAGCGGAACCTGGATGCTCATATTGGCTCCTACATATTCTACGAAGATCTTTATCGGTCAAACCGCGTAACAACATACGTTGTTCCCTTTGTCATCGGTATGTTACTTGCCCGAGATTCGATCGTCGGTATCATCATACCTAGTTCAATCTCGTTACTGGCAAGTCTCTTTACTCGTTCTGTAATGCATTATCCCGTAACTAACTCATTAGTCACATTGCTTGCAAGGCTTCATATGATGTGCATTACCGAGAGGGCCCAGAGATACCTCTCCGACAATCAGAGTGACAAATCCTAATCTCGATCTATGCCAACTCAACAAACACCATCGGAGACACCTGTAGAGCATCTTTATAATCACCCAGTTACGTTGTGACGTTTGATAGCACACTAAGTGTTCCTCCGATATTCAGGAGTTGCATAGTCTCATAGTCATAGGAACATGTATAAGTCATGAAGAAAGCAATAGCAATAAACTTAAGGATCATTATGCTAAGCTAACGGATGGGTCTTGTCCATCACATCATTCTCCTAATGATGTGATCCCATTCATCAAATGACAACACATGTCCATGGCTAGGAAACTTAACCATCTTTGATTAACGAGCTAGTCAAGTAGAGGCATACTAGGGACACACTGTTTGTCTATGTATTCACACATGTACTAAGTTTCCGGTTAATACAATTCTAGCATGAATAATAAATATTTATCATGAAATAAGGAAATAAATAATAACTTTATTATTGCCTCTAGGGCATATTTCCTTCAATCTCCCACTTGCACTAGAGTCAATAATCTAGTTCACATCGCCATGTGATTTAACACCAATAGTTCACATCACCATGTGATTAACACCCATAGTTCACATGCTTATGTGACCAACACTCAAAGGGTTTACTAGAGTCAATAATCTAGTTCACATCGCCATGTGATTAACACCCAAAGAGTACTAAGGTGTGATCAAGTTTTGCTTGTGAGAGAAGTTTAGTCAACGGGTCTGCCACATCAGATCCGTATGTATTTTGCAAATTTCTATGTCTACAATGCTCTGCACGGAGCTACTCTAGCTAATTGCTCCCACTTTCAATATGTATCCAGATTGAGACTTTGAGTCATCTGGATCGGTGTAAAAGCTTACATCGACGTAACCTTTTACGACGAACTCTTTTATCACCTCCATAACCGAGAAATATTTCCTTAGTCCTCTTAGGTAACTAAGGATAACTTTGACCGCTATCCAGTGATCTATCCCTGGATCACTATCGTACCTCCTTGCTAAACTCATAGCAAGGTACACAACTGGTCTGGTACATAGCATGGCATACTTTATAGAACCTATGACTGAGGCATAGGGAATGACTTTCATTCTCTTTCTATCTTCTGCCGGGGTCGGGTTTTTAGTCTTACTCAATTTTACACCTTGTAACACAGGCAAGAACTCCTTCTTTGACTGATCCATTTTGAACTTCTTCAAAATCTTGTCAAGGTATGTGCTTTGTGAAAGTCCTATTAAGCGTCTCGATCTATCCCTATTGATCTTGATGCTCAATACTTAAGCAGCTTCACCGAGGTCCTTTTTATTGAAAAATTCTTATTCAAGTATACTTTTATGCTATCCAGAAATTCTATATCATTTCCAATCAACAATATGTCATCCACATATAATATCAGAAATGCTACAGAGCTCCCACTCACTTTCTTGTAAATACAGGCTTCACCGTAAGTCTGTATAAAACCATATGCTTTGATCACTTCATCAAAGTGTATATTCCAACTCCGAGATGCTTGCACTAGTCCATAGATGGATCGCTGGAGCTTGCACATTTTGTTAGCACTTTTAGGATTGATAAAACCTTCTGGTTGCATCATATACAACTTCTTCTTTAAAAATTCCATTAAGGAATGTAGTTTTGACATCCATTTGCCAGATTTCATAAAATGCGGCAATTGCTAACATGATTCGGACAGACTTTAAGCATCGATACGAGTGAGAAAATCTCATCGTAGTCAACACCTTGAACTTGTCAAAAAACTTTTGCGACAATTCGAGCTTTGTAGATAGTAACACTACTATCAGCGTCTATCTTCCTCTTGAAGATCCATTTTTTCTCAATGGCTCGCCGATCATCGGGCAAGTCAGTCAAAGTCCATACTTTGTTCTCATACATGGATCCTATCTCAGATTTCATGGCCTCAAGCCATTTATCGGAATCTGGGCTCATCATCGCTTCCTCATAGTTCGTAGGTTCATCATGGTCTAGTAACATGATTTCCAGATCAGGATTACCGTACCACTCTGGTGCGGAACATACTCTGGTTGACCTACGAGGTTCTGTAGTAACTTGATCTGAAGTTTCATGATCATCATCATTAGTTTCCTCACTAATTGGTGTAGGAATCACTGGAACTGATTTCTGTGATAAACTACTTTCCAATTCGGGAGAAGGTACAATTACCTCATCAAGTTCTACTTTCCTCCCACTCACTTCTTTCGAGAAAAACTCCTTCTCTAGAAAGGATCCATTCTTAGCAACGAATATCTTGCCTTTGGATCTGTGATAGAAGGTGTACCCAACCGTCTCCTTTGGGTATCCTATGAAGACGCATTTCTCCGATTTGGGTTTGAGCTTATCAGGTTGAAACTTTTCACATAAGCATTGCAACCCCAAACTTTAAGAAACGACAGCTTAGGTTTCTTGCCAAACCACAGTTCATATGGTGTCGTCTCAACGGATTTAGATGGTGCCTTATTTAACGTGAATGCAGCTGTCTCTAATGCATAACCCCAAAAAGATAGTGGTAAATCTGTAAGAGACATCATAGATTGCACTATATCCAATAAAGTACGGTTATGACGTTCGGACACACCATTATGCTGTGGTGTTCCAGGTGGCATGAGTTTGTGAAACTATTCCACATTGTTTTAATTGAAGGCCAAACTCGTAACTCAAATATTCGCCTCTGCAATCAGATCGTAGAAACTTTATTTTCTTGTTACGATGATTCTCTACTTCACTCTGAAATTCTTTTGAACTTTTCAAATGTTTCAGACTTATGTTTCATCAAGTAGATATACCCATATCTGCTCAACTCATCTGTGAAGGTCAGAAAATAACGATACCCGCCGTGAGCCTCAACACTCATCGAACCGCATACATCGATATGTATTATTTCCAATAAGTCATTAGCTCGCTCCATTGTTCCGGAGAACGGAGTCTTAGTCATCTTGCCCATGAGGCATGGTTCGCAAGCATCAAATGATTCATAATCAAGTGATTCCAAAATTCCATCCGAATGGAGTTTCTTCATGCGCTTTACACCAATATGACCTAAACGGCAGTGCCACAAAATATGTTGCATTATCATTATCAACTTTGCATCTTTTGGCATCAATATTATGAATATGTGTATCACTACGATCGAGATTCAATAAACCATTTATATTGAGTGTATGACCATAGAAGGTTTTATTCATTTAAACAAAACAACAATTATTCTCTGACTTAAATGAATAACCGTATCGCAATAAACATGATCCAATCATATTCATGCTCAACGCAAATACCAAATAATATTTATTTAGGTCCAACACTAATCCCGAAGGTAGAGGGAGTGTGCGATGGTGATCTTATCAACCTTGGAATTACTTCCAACACACATCGTCACCTCGTCATTAACTAGTCTCTGTTCATTTTGCAACTCCTGTTTCGAGTTACTAATGTTAGCAACTGAACCAGTATCAAATACCCAGGGGCTACTATGAACACTAGTAAAATACACATCAATAACATGTATATCAAATATACCTTTGTTCACTTTGCCATCCTTCTTATCCGCCAAATACTTGGGGTAGTTCCGCTTCCAGTGACCAGTCCCTTTGCAGTAGAAGCACTCAGTTTCAGGCTTAGGTCCAGACTTGGGCTTCTTCCCGGGAGTAGCAACTTGCTTGCTATTCTTCTTGAAGTTCCCCTTCTTCCCTTTGCCCTTTTCTTGAAACTAGTGGTCTTGTTAACCATCAACACTTGATGCTCTTTCTTGATTTCTACCTTCGTTGATTTCAGCATCACGAAGAGCTCGGGAATCGTTTTTGTCATCCCTTGCATATTATAGTTCATCACGAAGTTCCAGTAACTTGGTGATAGTGACTAGAGAATTCTGTCAATTACTATCTTATCCGGAAGATTAACTCCCACTTGATTCAAGCAACTGTAGTACTCAGACATTCTGAGCACATGCTCACTGGTTGAGCTATTCTCCTCCATCTTGTAGGCGAAGTACTTGTCAGAGGTCTCATACCTCTCGACACGGGCATGAGTCTGAAATACCAATTTCATCTCTTTGGAACATCTCATATGCTCCGTGGCGTTCAAAACATTTTGAAGTCCCGATTCTAAGCCGTAAAGCATGGTGCACTAAACTATCAAGTAGTCATCATATCGAGCTTGCCAAACGTTCATAACGTCTGCATCTGCTCCTGCAATAGGTCTGTCATTTAGCGGTGCATCAAGGACATAATTCTTCTGTGCAGCAATGAGGATAATCCTCAGATCACGGAACCAGTCCGCATCATTGCTACTATCATCTTTCAACTTAGTTTTCTCCAGGAACATATCAAAAATAAAACAGGGGAGCTATACGCGAGCTATTGATCTACAACATAATTTGCAAATACTACCAGGACTAAGTTCATGATAAATTAAAGTTCAATTTAATCATATTACTTAAGAACTGCCACTTAGATAGACATCCCTCTAGTCATCTAAATGATCACGTGATCCATATCAACTAAACCATGTCCGATCATCACGTGAGATGGAGTAGTTTTCAATGGTGAACATTACTATGTTGATCATATCTACTATATGATTCACGCTCGACCTTTCGGTCTCAGTGTTCCGAGGCCATATCTGCATATGCTAGGCTCGTCAAGTTTAACCCGAGTATTCTGCATGTGCAAAACTGGCTTGCACCTGTTGTATGTGAACGTAGAGCTTATCACACCCAATCATCACGTGGTGTCTCAGCACGACGACTGTAGCAACGGTGCATACTCAGGGAGAACACTTATACCTTGAAATTTAGTGAGGGATCATCTTATAATGCTACCGCCGTACTAAGCAAAATAAGATGCATAATAGGATTAACATCACATGCAATTCAATATGTGACATTATATGGCCATCATCATCTTGTGCTCTTGATCTCCATCATCGAAGCACCGTCATGATCTTCATCGTCACCGGCGCCCCAGCTTGATCTCCATCATCACCGGTGCCCCAGCATGATCTCCATCGAAGCATCATTGTCGTCTCGCCAACTTATTGCTTCTACGACTATCGCTACCGCTTAGTGATAAAGTAAAGCAATTACATGGAGATTGCATTGCATACAATAAAGCGACAACCATATGGCTCCTGCCGGTTGCCGATAACTCTGTTACAAAACATGATCATCTCATACAATAAATTATATCACATCATGTCTTGACCATATCACATCACAGCAAGCCCTGCAAAAACAAGTTAGACGTCCTCTACTTTGTTGTTGCAAGTTTTACGTGGCTGCTACGGGCTGAGCAAGAACCGTTCTTACCTACACATCAAAACCACAATGATTTTTCGTCAAGTGTGCTATTTTAACCTACAACAAGGACCGGGCATAGTCACACTCGATTCAACTAAAGTTGGAGAAACTGACGCCCACTAGCCACCTGTGTGTGAAGCACATCGGTAGAACCAGTCTCGTGTAAGCGTACGCGTAATGTCGGTCTGAGCCGCTTCATCCAACAATACCGCCAAATCAAAGTATGACATGCTGGTAAGCAGTATGACTATTATCGCACACAACTCTTTGTGTTCTACTCGTGCATATAACATCTACGCATAGACCTGGCTCTGATGCCACTGTTGGGGAACGTAGTATTTCAAAAAATTTCCTACGATCACGGAAGATCTATCTAGGAGAAGCATAGCAACGAGCGGGGAGAGTGTGTCCATGTACCCTCGTAGACCGAAAGCGGAAGCGTTTAGTAACGCGGTTGATGTAGTCGAACGTCTTCGTGATCCAACCGATCCAAGTACCGAACGTACGGCACCTCTGCGATCTGCACACGTTCAGCTCGGTGACGTCCCTCGAACTCTTGATCCAGTTGAGGCCGAAGGAGAGTTTTATCAGCACGACGGCGTGGTGACGGTGATGATGAAGTGATTCCGGCAGGGCTTTGCCTAAGCTCTCCGAAAATATGACCGAGGTGGAAATCTGTGGAGGGGGGCACCGCACACGGCTAAGACAAATCTTGGTGTGTCTTTGGGGTGCCCCCCGCCCCCGTATATAAAGGAGGGAGGGAGGAGGTGGCCGGCCTAAGGGGGAGGCGCACCAAGGGGGAGTCCTATTAGGATTCCCAATCCTAGTAGGACTCCCCTTCCTTTTCCAAGAGGGGGAGAGAGGGAAGGAGAGAGAGGGAGAAGGAAAGAGGGGGGCGCCACCCCCTCCCTAGTCCAATTCGGACTTGCCATGGGGGGGGGGGCGCAGCCACCCCTTGGACTGCCTCCTCTTTTCCCGTATGGCCCAATAAGGCCCATTACTTCTCCCGGTGAATTCCCGTAACTCCCCGGTATTCCGAAAAAAACCCGAATCACTCGGAACCTTTCCGATGTCCGAATATAGCCTTCCAATATATGAATCTTTACATCTCGACCATTTCGAGACTCCTCGTTATGTCCCCGATCTCATCCGGGACTCCGAACAAACTTCGGTCATCAAATCACATAACTCATAATACAAATCGTCATCGAACGTTAAGCGTGCGGACCCTACGGGTTCGAGAACTATGTAGACATGACCGAGACACATCTCCGGTCAATAACCAATAGCGGAACCTGGATGCTCATATTGGCTCCTACATATTCTACGAAGATCTTTATCGGTCAAACCGCATAACAACATACGTTGTTCCCTTTGTCATCGGTATGTTACTTGCCCGAGATTCGATCGTCGGTATCATCATACCTAGTTCAATCTCATTACTGGCAAGTCTTTTTACTTGTTCCGTAATGCATCATCCCATAACTAACTCATTAGTCACATTGCTTGCAAGGCTTCATATGATGTGCATTACCGAGAGGGCCCACAGATACCTCTCTGGCAATCGGAGTGACAAATCCTAATCTCGATCTATGCCAACTCAACAAACACCATCGGAGACACCTGTAGAGCATCTTTATAATCACCCAGTTACGTTGTGATGTTTGATAGCACACTAAGTGTTCCTCCGATATTCGGGAGTTGCATAGTCTCATAGTCATAGGAACATGTATAAGTCATGAAGAAATCAATAGCAATAAACTTAACGATCATTATGCTAAGCTAACGGATGGGTCTTGTCCATCACATCATTCTCCTAATGATGTGATCCCGTTCATCAAATGACAACACATGTCCATGGCTAGGAAACTTAACCATCTTTGATTAACGAGCTAGTCAAGTAGAGGCATACTAGGGACACTCTGTTTGTCTATGTATTCACACATGTACTAAGTTTCCGGTTAATACAATTCTAGCATGAATAATAAACATTTATCATGAAATAAGGAAATAAATAATAACTTTATTATTGCCTCTAGGGCATATTTCCTTCATTCACCACTTCCATATTTGTGCCTCTCCGATGATGCGTGAGTAGTTCTTTGTAGACCTACGGGTCCGTAGTTAGTAGCTAGATGGCTTCCTCTCTCTCTCTCTCTTGATCTTCAATACAATGGTCTCTTGGAGATCCATATGATGTAACTCTTTTTGCGGTGTGTTTGTTGGGATCCGATGAACTTTGAGTTTATGATCAGATATATCTTTTTATCCATGAAAGTTATTTGAGTCTTCTTTGATCTCTTATATGCATGATTGCTTATAGCCTCGTATTTCTTCTCCGATATTTGGGTTTTATTTGGCCAACTTGAAATATTTATCTTGTAATGGGAAGAGGTGCTTTGTAGTGGGTTCGATCTTACGGTGCTTGATCCCAGTGACAGAAGGAGAACCGACACGTATGTATCGTTGCTCCTAAGGATAAAATGATGGGGTCTATTTCTACATAAATAGATCTTGTCTACATCATGTCATCGTTCTTATTGCATTACTCCGTTTCTCCATGAACTTAATACACTAGATGCATGCTGGATAGCGGTCGATGTGTGGAGTAATAGTAGTAGATGCAGGCAGGAGTCGGTCTACTAATCTTGGACGTGATACCTATATAATGATCATTGCCTGGATATTGTCATGATTATTTGAAGTTTTATCAATTGCCCAACAGTAATTTGTTCACCCACCGTTTGCTATTTTTCTCGAGAGAAGCCACTAGTGAAACCTACGGCCCCCGGGTCTCTTCTTTAATATATTTGCCTTTGCG
This sequence comes from Thinopyrum elongatum, assembly GCA_011799875.1. NCBI lineage: Eukaryota > Viridiplantae > Streptophyta > Magnoliopsida > Poales > Poaceae > Thinopyrum > Thinopyrum elongatum. The sequence continues at coordinate 6,631,498 of CM022300.1, read as the reverse complement.
ATCTATTTTCCTTTGCTTTTATTTGCAGATCTATTAAACCAAAAATACAAAAATACCTTGCTGCACTTTATTTTATTTGGCGTTCGATCTATCAATATTTACTACTCTCTCACGTCCGCTTGCCAATTTTTGGCGCCGTTGCCCAAAAGGGATTGACAACCCCTTTTACATGTCGGGTTGCGAGTATTTGTTATTTGTGTGCAGGTGTTGTTTATGTAGTGTTGCTTGGTTCTCCTACTGGTTCGATAACCTTGGTTTTATCACTGAGGGAAATACCTACCGTCGCTGTGATGCATCATCCCTTCCTCTTTCTGGAAATACCGACGTAGCTTGAAGCCGCATCAGCACCCAACGCGAACAAGGGGTTGTCAATCCCTTGGCGGTCAATTGCAAGATTAAATTGTATGGTGATAGACAAATAGATCGCACACAATATAAAATATAATAAATAAAGAAAAAATTGCAGCAAGTATTTTTAGGATTTTCATATGATAAAAGATAGACCCCGGGGCCATAGTTTTCACTAGAGGCTTCTCTCGAGAAAATAGCATACGGTGGGTAAACAAATTACTGTTCGGCTATTGATAGAAAAGCAAATAATTATGACAATATCCAAGACAATGATCATGTATATAGGCATCACGTCCAAGATTAGTAGACCGGAACGATTCTACATCTACTACTATTACTCCACACATTGACCGCTATCCAACATGCATCTAGTGTATTAAGTTCACAAGAAACGGAGTAATGCCTTAAGCAAGATAACATGATGTAGACAAGATAAACTCACATATGAATAAACCCCATCTTTTCGCCCTTAATAGCAACGATACATACATGTCATGTCCCTTTCTGTCACTGGGATTGAGCACCGCAAGATCGAACTCATCACAAAGCACCTCTTCCTATTTTAAGATAAATCAATCTAGTTGGCCAAACCAAATCAATAGATCGGAGAAGAAATACGAAGCTATAACAATTATGCATAAAAAAGTTCAGAGAAAATTCAAATAATATAGATGGATAGATCTGATCATAAACTCACAATTCATTGGATCCCAACAAACACACCGCAAAAAAAGAATTACATCGGATAGAACTCCAAGGACATCAAGGAGAACATTGTATTGAAGAACATCGAGAGAGAAGAAGTCATCGAGCTACTAACTATGGACCCGTAGATCTGTGGTAAACCACTCACGCATCATCCGAAGGGCAGCAAGGTTGATGTATATCTCCTCCGTGATTGAATCCCCCTCCAACAGAGTGCCAGAAAAGGTCCCCAGATGGGATCTCTTGAGACCAGAGGCTTGCGGCGGCGGAAAAAGTATTTCATGGACTCCCTTATAGGTTTTCTGATTTTTGGGAATTTATAGAGGCGGAATTAGGTCAAACGGAGGCTTGTGGACCCCACTATGTACCAGGGCGAGCGCTGGTGCCTAGTGGGCCACTGCTTCGTCTTCTTGTCCCCTCCCGAAGCTTCCAGGGTCTCTTATCGCCTGAATTTTTTTTCCAAAAAGTTTCATGGCATTTGGACTTTGTTTAGTATTGATATTCTGCAAAGTCAAAAATAAGCAAAAAACAGCAACTGACACTGGACACTAATTTAGTAGGTTAGTCCCAAAAAATGATATAAAGTTGCTTGTAAATGTATATAAAACATTCAAGATTGATACTATAATAGCATGGAACAATAAAAAATTGTAGATACGTTGGAGACGTATCAGACGGAGCCTTTGAGTGCAGAAGGAAACACCAGTGCCCCTCCATCGACTTTTCAGGTCAGCACCCCCACTTGGGAAGCCACTGCTTGAAAAACCATTTCTACTCTGCATTTCAATCTCAGTTGCTTATTTGCTTTTTCGTGGAAGCTTTCTGTGCTGTTCGCTCGTTGTGATGTTCAGTTTCTCGTTGTGGTTTTCTAGTGTTATTGTTCTTCATTGATGCTAAGTTTTCAGATATTATAACTATGTGAGTATGTGATCTACCAGATACCTGGGAGCGAAGATCCACGACGCTTGAACTGCCAGAGGTCTTATGAAGCTGCTGCTGCTGCGAGCGCATCTACCTCTGGACCTCAAGAAATACAACCAGCTTTATAACCCAAGAAATCATTATCTCTGTGGTTGTGTTCATACATGGAAATAATCGTGTGTCTGTATCACCCATGTGCCATTCGTTTTCCTTTGGTTCATTGTTTGCAGCCGCTCTGTTATGCAGCTATGTGTGGACCCCTCATGATGGCTACCACCAGAGAAGGAGGAGGACAGCTTCGGCGCGTCCATGGCAGCCAGCTGTGTTAATTGTTTCTCTATTGGCGTCAGCTTTGGAGTTTGACCAATTTTCTGTACTCCTAGGAGTATGTACTCCCACATTCAATATACCTCATAATCAAATGTTTTATACCTCCTTTTCATTCTCAATATACCTTATTAATTATTTTAAGATACCTCAATACAAATTTTATGAAAAAATATCACCAAGTCCATAGTTTACGTAATATACCATTTGTACATACAAAATAACAATTTATGTGCGTATAAAATAAAATTCATGCACCCAAATGATTTTTTTTACAAAACTCACTTTAAGGTATCTAGTAATAATTAATAAGGTATATTAAAAATAATAATGAGATATAGAGGTATCATCTATGTGGTATATGAAGAGCGGGAGTACATACTCCCAGGAGTACACAGGAGTTTTCATATGTTTACACAAGACATGGGATACAAGGAAACGAAATATAGCCTAATAGGACTCCCAGACTTAATGCTAATACTCCTTACAGTCCAGGCCGTCCATACACACTTGGAGTCATTTTTTATTTGCTTCGAGTCATAAACATGATGGCATATCATAACACAAATAAAATCGGAGGTTAAGAAATCACGGTTGCTGTCGCTTTTTCCATTCTTGAATTGCAAAGCGGAGGGCGTTGTTTGGTATCAACTCATGGTTCGCGAAGCTGACGCGGGCCACGGGGGACATTTTGTTCCCCATTTTAAACCAGCGCTTTATGGCCGCACCTTCATACGTGTATCCATCGGCAGCAATGTGTGGATCCTTCATGATCTCCTGAAAAATATAATGGAGATGCAAGTTTATTACATCAAACTTGGAGTAGACATTAACTAATCTAGCTAGTGACTAAATTGTAAAGGTTGTAGGTGATTAGTCAGGAAAACTTAAGATAACCATTTTTTTAAAGAGAGAGAAACATAAGATACCCATTTCTTTGATTAGTTAACCGACCTGTGTTATTGGACATATGAGAAACTTTGGTGGCTTGCGTTTATCGTCTGGACAGTTCATCATAGCTTCCAAGACATCCCAGACCTCCTTTCCGAGATCAGGCCGCTCCTTTCGTTCATAACGACAACATCTCAGTGCTAGTTTTGCCAACTCTTTAGTGTACTTAGGTGGCCATTCCCCAGCAGAAGTATCGATTATGTCTTGCAACTTATCTTTTCTTAATGCTGCCTCCACGACATGTGGAAGGCCTAGGGGGCTCTTGCTAGTTAGCAATCGCATCAGCACTACTCCAAAGGAGTAGACGTCATATTGTGCCGTGAGCTCCCCTGAGGCAATATATGCTGGATCCATGTATCCCATTGTGCCCTTGAGTTGGTTTGTTCGGTGGTAAGGGGTGATAGTGGTGTTTGTGACATTCAAGGGGCGAGAGATCCCAAAGTCTGCCAATTTGCAAACAAAGTTGGCGTCGAGAAGGACATTGTCAGGCTTGAGATCACCGTGGGCAATGCCTTTTGGTTTGTTGGAGTGGAGGAAGATAAGTCCCGTGCAAATGTCTGCAGCAATTCTGACGCGCATTCGCCATGAGAGTGTCTCTCTTCGGTTCTCGCGCTGCAGACAGTCCTCTAGGCTTCCGTTTGACAAGAACTCGAAGACCAACACTCTGGCCTCCCTGCACGCTCCTATCAGAGTGACAAGGTTCGGATGCCTCATCCCACAGAGTGTTTCTACCTGTAATTAATACACATGAGAGGAAAAATCACATATTTAGATGCACCATTTTACTAGTGTTTCCTTAGCTGGCAGCATGTCTACTCTTAATAATATATATGATGTTTTGGCGGCATGCATTAAAGGAAAGGAATACTAAGAGTTAGTTACCTCATCATTGAACTCTTGATCTCCTCTTGCGCCTTCACTGTTCAGTTTCTTTATGGCTACAGTAGTATGACGGAGAAATCCCTTGTAGACGCTTCCACACCCACCTTCCCCTATCTTTTTGGAGGCATCAAAGTTGTTTGTCGCTTCTTTTATTTCCGCGTAGCTGAAATCTGTTAAGACAATGGCACTAGAACTGGTAGAACCAAATACAAATGCACCGCTACCGTTTGTTTGGCGCATCTCTTCAGCCTGCTTAACAGCATGTTCTTTCTCGCGCTGCAGCTCTTCCATTAGGGAGTTTGTCTGGAGAAGCTTGTTCTCAAGTTCTGCTCGTTGCTCATTTGCTTTCTGCAGCTCATTGTATAAATGGAGGCGTTCCTTTTCGAGTCCAGCCTTTTCTCTGGTTAGTCTTTCCTCTAGCTCATTTTTCTCTCTGCGGAGTGAATTCTCATGTGCTCTGAGCTGCAAGAAAACAGTTGGCTTAGTTGAGAGACAGGTGCACCATCTAACATACACAATTTCCATGTGTTTACACAAGAATGTTGGGAAAATACAATAACATATTAGGCATCAATAATGGATGGTTGAAGGCATGTGGCAATTACAAATAGCATACCATCATAGGATTTTCAAACAGACCCCTCGCGATTTTCTGCTGATCCTCAATTGCTTCTCCTTTTGAGCACTCCTGATCATCAAGGAGTAGCTGTAGTTGCCCGAACACTTCTTGTTGCACGGCGGTTTCTATCTGTAATACATATGTTTGCTTTGAATTCAATAGGTATGCCAGCATCATCCAATAAGTATTACAACTACGACAAAAAACAAAAGACATTAGTTGGTCAAATAAAATCTAGATGATAGAGCAATAGCAGCAGGATTTTAAGTTTTAAAAAGGTGGAATCCTGTATACCTAGTCGACCCCCACTAACTCTAATTCTCTCAACACGCAACTATGCCATCTCACCATGCCACCATGCATGCAAAAGACCCACATTACCATGCACCATGCATACTACTTATATTCAATAAATATTCTACAACTATACAATAATCAATTACTCCCTTTGTAAACAAATATAATACGTTTTAGATCACTAAAATAGTGATCTAAAATGTCTTATATTTCTTTACAGAGGGAGTACAATATTATATGTATTTTAGTTTCAATTTTCAAATTGTTAACCCATATACCAATCTTTCATACAACCAAATCTCTTGAAATAATTGCACACAACCAATTCACACACGTTGCCATGCGAGGTATCATCTCTAGTGTTTACATAGTGCTAGCTAGTGGCAAGTGTTAGGTACACTACTGGTTGAATGTGACTACAGCCATGAACGCATTCTATTGTTGACTTCCGTTGTTAAGTGGAACACATTCTATTGTTGACTTCCGTTGTTCAGTGGAGTACATGAAGTATTAAACTACCTTACTATAATTTGAAGAAAGTGTCACATCTCTGATGTTCACACAAGCAAGTGGCCTATATTGCATACTCATTTTTAACAGTATAGTACTCCATCCAAACCATATTAATTGTCGACTAAATCAGCAACAATTAATATGGATCGGATGGAGTACTTGATTTCCCATTAATATTTTTTGGATATGGACGAGCATTTCTCGCTATAAATTTACGACAATTGAAATGAACAAGCTGTGGCTATGCTTAGATGATAACTCTGCTCAGTCCAAAATGACTTACCATAGAGTGCCGATGTTCTTTAGAGCTTGCAACTGAAACAGGTACAAGTGAACCATTCATATTATCCAAATCCTTTAGAACTGGTGAAGATCCCCGAAAGCTTTGCTGGCGGGAATTCAGGGAGAAACCTGTTGATGTCGTTGTATGAATTGACCGGCCCCTTGCACCTAGTATGGTCTCCGTGCTGTCTGTTATCGATGCTGACAAGGGATATGTATAGCTAACTGGCTGCTTGGACTCTCGTTGAAGGGCTTTTTGATCTGTGGAACTGAAGAAACCTGTATGCCCTGGTGATAGTGATTGGGATCTTGCAGGGAACTCGGATCGGTCTGAATCAGTGCTTGTGTAGCCGCTTTGCGGTGACTCTACTTTTATCAAATGCTGAGTGGCCTCTCTGAAAATGATGAACCGTTGTTTTGTCAGCTGGAAATAACTTTGGGTAGTCAATCGAGATGAAATTTGCAGATTTTTTCTTTGAGAAACTAAATTCGCAGATTCTATGTAGCAATTTTTTTATGTAGAGCCGAGGGCTGCAATGCATGCATGGCCGTCATACCTAGAGCAAGCAAGAGTCTCGTTGCATATGTAGAAGATCTGGCAATATGGTTTGGCTTGTTGATGCACAATGGCTGCAACTTTTGAGTTTGGTGCTTTGTTCTTCCTGTCCACATGAAAGATTTCACGATCAACATATACAACTCTCTTTTGAAATAGGCTTTCGCCCCGGTTTATAAATAAAGCAACCATCCATACAATCAACATACATAACTCAGGTTATTAAATGGAGTATTTGACTTGTACATTAGACTATACACAGTGTGTGTGTGTGTGTGTTGGGGGGGGGGGGGGGGGGGGGGGGGGGGGGTTGGTAATTAGTAAAGCCATACTAATTGTGAGTGTATTGTGTGTCATTTGCTAACTAAATAATACTAGACAAGGAAGACATATTAAATGGAGTATTTGCTAACTAAGTAATACTAATTGTGAGTGTATTGTGTGTTATACTAATTAGTAAAGCCATATTATGTACTAGTAGGAGTAGTGTTTTGTGATTAATTGTCATTTGCTAACTAAGTAATACTAGACAAGGAAGAGAAATTCTGGATTGTGTGTCAACTTACAAAAGGGCCGCGTTTTAATACCGATTAATTGGTTGTGCAGCCTAGCTGTTTTATCGCCGCTTGTTTACAATAGCAGAGACATTAATTCACGTACATGAAATAAGAAATTTACATATAATTACACAACTTTCGCGGTGCTTTGCCCTATATATATCTATGCACAGAAACAAGCACAGTCCGCGGTGTGTGTGTTTATTGATGAAACCTCATTACGAAGGTGTATTTGGTCTGGACGTCAGGCGAGAAGGAGGATGTTCCCATGACAAGGTTTGTGATGTGATTCTGTTCGATGAGCTTGACAATGCCATTTGCAGTACTGTTCTTGGTCACCAGCGTTTCGGCTTGCATCTGTAAAGAATAAAGTTTTTTTCTTCTTCTGAATCGACAAGAAGTGAATAAAATAAATGCATCATGATTTTCAGAATGGAATTGGCCGGTTTTTAGCTGAGCAGACCTTGAGAGAATCTCTGCAGAAGTCGAGGTAGTGGTTCAAAAGTGTGTTCATCTCCTCCTCCTCATCCTTCCGGTATGCCTTGAGCTCCTTCTCCTGGAGCTGGCCTGCATCGACCGTGCGAAATCCTGCGACACAAGAATTTGATCAGCATAGATAGATAGATAAATATATAGACAGAAAAATAGATAGATAGATTGATAAATATATAAGATAGACAGACCGACAGATAGATAGATACAGATGGATATATTGTTGTACTAACTAAGCAAGTGACTGAAGACAGAAGCAACAACAATATAAAGTACATAGTGTGGAGAAGGAAATCATTTTATTGTGTATCTTCATTACTTTGTGCAGAGAGTTTGGAGCTTAATTTTACCGGTCATGATTCTGTGGGCGGGCTGGTGGACGTGCAGCAAGACAAGCTTGTCATCGCAGGCGAGGAGGTTCCGAGCGGCCCAGAGGAGGTTGGACCTGCCGTCCTCTTCGTCCTTCCCAACGGCCACATACAACTTCCCTCCTCCTCCGCCTCGGGCGCCATCCACCTTGCCCTTCCCTAGGGCCACATACAACCCCCCTCCTCCGCCGTCACCCTCCAAGATGGCGGTGGCCTCCTTGTCTCTGGCACCGGCATCGAGGCTAGCTCTCCTGGGAGCCAGGCGCCGGGAGTGCCTGATCTTGGCCAAGTGGGATTCTTTCCTTTGCTTGGCCTCGGAAGCGCCATAGCTGTACATCTCGCATCCGACCGATTTGTGGTTGCAGGATGCTCCTCTGGCACACCATTTGGCCGCCGATTACTCGGGGTAATAAAGCCGCTGCCCCTTCGCAAAAAGGAAAGGAAAAAGAAAGTAGCCGTTGGCTTCTCAAGTTTGTTTTTAGGGGAACGGCAGGATTCTGCTTCCTGATTAGAATGGAGTCTGCCCAGAACGGCTTTTTGTAATTTGCCTAAACCAGGTGTGCCGTTGGATTGGTTGCAGAAAACAATCCCAACAAACCCTCCATGCATATGCATGCATAAGTTGTTGGGTACCTTTGCCGTTTGAGCTGTTTCCGTGAGTTTCGCGTGTGTTTTCTCTACACAATTATTAATACCAATGGCCACCTGGCAGGCAGGTTATACCTGCAAGGTGTATCCTCTCCCAGGGCCCAAATCTGCGGGTTTTTTTACTTCCTCCTCTCCGGTTTAAATGACGCACGCGTATCCCTAGATATACTAATTTTATACACAAAAGTTATACCATAAGAAAATGTAACATACGAATATTCTAATAGTATGTATATTCTTTTTTAGATGTATTCCCACATTATTTGCATGGAGGCTAAAATTGTGAAAGATCGCCGAATATTGCGCCGATTTAGGCTAAAGCTTCTGCTGCAATTTATGTTGCCACTAAATCTCTTCTCCGGCGATTTTAATCAGGAACACAACTCCACCCCAGATGCAATTCAATCGTGCCGCCACCGGAAACGAATCACTTGTGGCGATAAGACCTTGGCAGCACGTATGATCTCTAGATTCTAATATAAGCATGCTGGAACTAGCAGCTAGCAAAGTCGATCAAACTGCCGCTCTGCGGCATCCTAAAAGAAAAACTTCGGTTTAAAGGGGGTCAAGCTCCCATAAATTCAATTTTTTACAGGATTTCGTACATTTTTCCAAACTTTCTTCATGTTTAAGGGAAGATGACCCTTTCCGTATAATTTGGTGGACTGGAGACCGCCTGAAATTACACAGAAAGAGACCCTCACGTGGCACCCGCGCAGCCACCACGCGGGGCCGCTGCCGCGTCATCGGGCCGCCCCACTCGGCCTCACCGCACACTCGGTCACACCCACATGCACACCCGCATGCACATGCGCGCGCGCGTGCGCGCGCACACACACACTCACACAGGCGCTTGCGTCTCGTCCCGTGCCGAGCTCACCAATCACATGCTCGCCATGGCCATGGCCGCCTTGGGCAAGCTCGCCCAGTCCTCCGCACCTCGCACCTTGTGCACCCCCCTGCGCCTATGCGCACGCGCAGCCACAACCCAGCGCCGCTTCTTACCACCGGTTGGGCTCGCTCCAGCGAGGTCCGATGCCTCAGTCGTGCTCAACCACAACACATGTTTTACATTTTTTCAATACATGGTGAACATTTTTTTTGTATATGTTTGTTTTTCATTTTTCAAACCCATGATTAACATTTTTTAAATAAAAGATTAAGGTTTCTGAATTATGGACAACATTTTTTCTACATTTTAAACATTTTTTAAAATGCTTGATTAACGTTTTTCAAATAAAAGATTAACATTTTTCTAATACATGATCAACATTTTTCCTATACACATTTTACATTTTCCAAATGCTTGATTAACATTTTTCATATAATTTTTGAATATTTTATCAAATGCTTGATTAACATTTTTATATACATGATCAAATTTTTTCAACATTTTTTCAATACATGGTAAACATTTTTTCTTGCGCGCCTGGGCCGGCCCAATTCACCCTCCCCTTCAGTGAGTGTTCCCTAGGTCTTGCTGAATGCGAGATATAGGGACACCCCCTGGTTGTCCCATGGTTTGTAATCTTCATGCGTCTGAGCCTTTAGCTGGGCCATATGTCGGCGTCAGGCCTGGTCTTGGATGCGAGATCTAATTTTTTCAATATATACTCGCCCTCGAGGCTTAATAATACATCAAACGCATTACACCAATTCCCTCTCTATTTCTTCTACACGGAAAGTTAAAATGTCACGGTTGTTGTCGCTTTTGCCATTCTTGAATTGCAAAACGAAGGGCATTGTTCGGTATCAGCTCATGGTGTGCGAAGTTGACGTAGGCCATGGGGGAAATTTTGTTCCCCATTTGAAACCAGTCCTTTATGGCATCACCTTCATATGTGAATCCATCAGCAGCAATGTGTGGATCCCTCATGACCTCCTGAAAATATTATGTAAGGTTATATCAAACTAATTCAGTGACTGAATTGTAAAGGTTCCAAGTGATTAATCGGGCAAGAGAAAGGTGTGGCTGCTCCCGGGTGTAGGTGCACCCAGGTGAATAGTATTTTCTGAAAAAAATACAAAACAATAACAAAAAAATCTGAAATTTCAGGTTATCAAACATTTGATGTTCTTGCAAAGTTTCAGCCACAAATAAATTTAGGAGCCCTCACAAAAAAAAAATTACTGCTCAAAAGTGCATAATAATTTCTACACAGATTTTGTTTTTTCAGTTGAAGGCTCTTCGAATGTTTTTTGTGGCTGAAACTTTGCAAGACCATCAAATGCTTGATCATGTTTCATGTCCTAAAATTTCAGATTTTTTACATTTTGTTTTGTATTTTTTTCAAATTTACTATTCATGGGGGTGTAGGTGCACCCGGGAGTAGAAAATCCACTCTCGGCAGGAAAAAAGGTAACTGTTGGTGGGAATGGCATCACCCGATTTTGGTTTGTTTGTTTAGTTAACGAACCTGTGTCATCGGACAGATGAAAAACGTTGGTGTCCCACATTTCTGGTCTTGACAGTTCATTATAGCTTGCAAGACACCCCAGACCTCCTTTGCAAGGTTAGGCCGCTCCTTTCGTTCTAACCGGCAACAGCGCACCGCTAGTCTTGCCAACTCTTCAGCACACTCAGGTGGCCATTCCCCTGCAGAAGTATCAATTAGATCCCGCAATGTGCCTTCTCTAATGGCTGCCTCCACAACATGCGGAAGGCCTAGGGGGCTCTTATTAGTTAGCAATCTCATCAACACTACTCCATAGGAGTAGACGTCATACTGTGCTGTGAGCTCCCCTGAGGCAATGTATGCCGGGTCCATGTATCCCATTGTGCCCTTGAGTTGGTTTGTTCGGTGATACGGGGTGATCGTGGTGTTTGTTACATTCAAGTGATGAGAGATCCCAAAGTCTGCTAGTTTGCAAACAAAGCTTGCATCGAGAAGGACATTGTCAGGCTTGAGATCACCATGTGCAATGCCTTTTGGTTTGTTGGAGTGGAGGAAGATAAGTCCCGTGCAGATGTCGGCAGCGATTTTGATGCGCGTTCGCCATGAGAGTGGCTCTCTTTGGCCGTCGAACTGCAGACAGTCCTCTAAGCTTCCGTTCGACAAGAATTCGAAGATCAATGCTTTGGCCTCCATGCACACTCCTATCAGGGTCACAAGGTTCGGATGCCTCATCCTACGAAGTGTTTCTACCTGTAACATATTGGAAAGCCACATATTTAGATGCACCATTTTACTTGTTTTCATCTGACTACACGTCTTACTCTTAATGATGAAAAATACCTCGTCATTAAACTCTTTATCGCCTGCTGTGCCTTCACGGTTGAATTTCTTTATGGCTACGGTAGTATGTCGTAGAAATCCCTTGTAGACGGTTGCACACCCACCGACCCCAATCTTTTTGGAGTCATCAAAGTTATCCGTCGCTTCATTTATCTCTGTGTAGCTAAACTCTGTCAAGGCAACATCACTAGTAGGGCCAAATACACTGTTCTCTAGTTCTGCTCTTTGCTCATTTGCCTTTTGCAGCTCTTTGCATATATAGAGGTGTTCTTTCCTGAGTCCAGTGTTTTCTCTGGTCAGTCTATCCTCTACCTCTTTTTTTTCTTTGCGGAGTGCATTCTCCCGTGCTTTGAACTGCAAGAAAGAAGTTCGCTTAGTTGAACACAGATGCACCAGGTAACATAAATGCTATGTGTTTAGAGATGAGAGTTGGGAAAATATGGTAGATTAGGCATCAACAATGGATAGCTAAAGGTATGTGAAAATTTCAAATAACATACCATCATAGAAGCTTCAAACAGATTCCTCACGGCTTTCTGCTGGCCCTCGGATGCTTCTTTTTTTGAGCACTCCAGTTCATTGCGGACTCGGTGTAGTTGCTCAAACACATCAAGCTGCACACCAGTTTCTACCTATAAAACATTATGTTCACTTTGAATTCTAGGTATAACAACATTAGCTATAACAACTAAGGAAAACAACAGGCCTTGGTTGGTCACCAAAATTTAGATGTTAGAGCAATATCACTAAGTTTTAACAAAGTGGAATTTTCCACGGTGCTAGCGGCAAACATTAGATACACTACTGGTTGAATGTTACTAAACATGAACACATTTTGTTGTCAACCATTTTTCTCAACCATTAATCGTAGTTCTAACATTAAATGCAACATGGATGTTATTTGCCTTTATCTCTTGGTTGCTGTTAGTGGAATACATGAATGAAAATTGCCTATAACGTTACTAGCCTATAGTGCATATTCATATTTAAAAACATAGTACTTGATTTCCTAACAGTTTTTTGTTTTAGATAACGGAAGAATATTTCTCCTATAGCGTATGTACCCATATATAGGGTACACACAGACATAAAATTACTATACCGTCTACACACATCCATAAGATTATTATGATTCAGTAGATAACTCTGCTCAGTCCAATTAATGTGGCTTACCATAGAGTGTCGATGTTCTTTAGAGCTTGCAATCGAAACATGTACTGGTGAACCATTCATAGTACTTAAATCTTGCATAGCCAGTGAGGATCCTCCAGTGCTTTGCTGGCTGGAATTTAGGGAGAAACCTGTTAGTCTCATATCAATGGACCGCTGCCTTGCACCTGATGTGTTTTCCGTGCTGTCTGTTGTTGACCCTGACAAGGGATATGTATAGCTAACTGGCTGCTTGGACCGTCGTTGATGCGCTTGCTGATCTGTGGAGCCTAAGAAACCTGGATACCCTGGTGATAGTGATTGGCATCTTTTAGGGAACTCGGGTCGCGAATCAGTGCTGGTGCCGCTGCTTCGGGGTGACCCTACTTTTGTACAAAGCTGAGTGGCCTCCCTAAAAAATGATAAACCATGGCACCATTGTTTTGTCAGCTGAAAACTTAGGGTAGTCGCTCGAGCTGAAAATTGCAAATTTTGTGTAGTATTTACTTTATGTAATCTTGAGGGCTACATGCAGTCATACCTAAAACAAGCAAGAGTTTCGTTGAAAACATAGAAGATCTGGCAATATGGTTTAGCCTGTAGATGCACGATGGCTGCGACTCTTGATTTTGGTACTTTCTTCTTCCTGTTCATGAAAGATTCGCAATCAACATAAATAAATCAGATTATTAACTTGAGTGTGTGACTTGTACTTTGGAATTTAGACAGAGGGGGAGATGATAGTTAGTAAAGCTTATTGACTTTAGACACAGGAAGATGCAATCAGTAAAGACATACTAGTAGTTTATTTTGGGAGTTTAATGCACAAGAAAAAAAAAATTGGGCTGTATGATAACTTACAAAGGTCACTGTTTTAAGCCAAGTAGTTAGTAACTACCATACTAATTATTGTTATTCCGCCTATTTTATCGCGGCTAGCTTGTTAGAATAGTATCAACATTCATAAGAAACAGAAATTTACATATACAGTGACTAGACCCGAGCATATAATTACATCACTAACACAGTGCTTTGCTATAGTGTATATACATCAACGGTGCAGTCAGTGAACAATCTTGATGTGTATACCGTGCTTTGCTCTAGTGTATATACAGAAACGGTGCAGCCAGTGAACAATTTCTATGTGTGTGTTTATCGACGAAATCTCGTTATGAAGCTGTATTTGGTTTGGACTTACGGTGAGAAGGAAGATGTTCCCATGACAAGGTTTGTGATGTGACTCTCATCAATCAGCTTGACGATGCCACTCGCAGGGCTGTTACTCTCGACCACCATCGCTTCAGCTTGAGTCTGTAAATTTGTTCAGAGAACAATTATATATGGGATGAGATGAACTAGAAGAGCAACTGTAAAGTGAATTATATATATGCATGATTTTCATAATGGAATTGGTTTAGCTGACCTTGAGATAAGATATGCAGAAATCGAGGTACTGGTCTAAAATTATGTTCATCTCCTCCTTCTCAGACTTCCTATATGCCTGGAGCTCCTTCTCCTGCAGCTGGCTTGCATCAACCTTGCGTAATCCTGCGGCACCAAATAAACCTTGCGTAATCGAGGTGCTGGCACCGCGACCTATGTCCATGCAATAGTTTGCCCTCCCTACGTCCAGGTTTGTGATAATAATATATGCAGGCGAGATTTCCGGTAACCAGACAGTTTTCGAAAATTCTGACCATAAAAGATAACCTTGGTAACAGCACAACAGCAATAAAATTACGGAAATGCTTCCCATCAACCGACCGATTGGACGCGAAATGTCCGCCGTGTCGTCCGCGCGCCACGTTCCCCTGACCGAGCCATCTGCAGCAAACATGACCCTTGTTGCAAGATGCGCGAGCACAACACAAACTACATGACAGACCGTGCAGAAAAAAACCCGAAAAAAACTCTTCGAGGGGGATTGCAACAAGGCTCGTGTTGCAAAGCGCCGAGTGTAACACAAGACTTGTTGCAAAGGCTCAGCGAGCGGATCGGACACAGAAAAAAAAAACAACTTTTCGGGGATTGCAACAAGGCTGCTGTTGCAAAGCGCTGCGACACAACACGAGGCTTGTTGCAAAGGCTCAACAGCTCCATCGAACGGCAGCCCTGGCGGTCAATCTTCTAGGATTATCATGGGGCCGAAACATAGCATGCCCCATATATATAATTACTGCAGAAAATGAAAACAACAGCACAAGAAGAAGTGCTTTGCTACTAAGTTCGTTTCCTCAACTATATCCTTTTTGTAGAAATGATTATCCGGGGAAGGAAAAATAACATGGCTTATGAGATGGGGAATAACGACAGAAGTTACTTGTGAAATGTTTATAGGAATAACAAGAAACAGAATTGACGCGGATAAGAAACTGCCCCATTTTATTTAGGCTCAGTTTGCGGATGTTGTGAAAAATTAGACACAAAAAGCTAAAAGCGGGTCAAACAAACACTAAAATAAAAGTGTGTTTTTCTGTAGGTCGAGCTACATGGTACCTTTTATCTTAGCCATCCATTTCAGCATCAAGATCTGTACAGGAACATTTGTCTTTTTTGTTTCTCTCAAACGAAACAACATATAAACTTCAACAACTTTTTCCCGACTCCGGTGACGGAGGGGCGATCACGGCGGCGCGCCGTCGTCTCGCTTCATTGCTTGTAGTCGTTGCTTGGTGCTCTATGGATCTGGATGTAATTTTTATTATTTCTAGTGCTCGTTATACTGTCATGATTGAAGATGAATAGGTCGAAAGTTTTCTCACAGAAAATATGAACTTCAAATTTTGCAGGACAATAAAACATTCTAACAAGAATGTGGGAAAACATTTCAGATTTTTCATGCATTTTAAATGCTTAAAATATTTTTTTAAATAAAAAAATCTCATTTTGTATATTTATGTCGAACCAAAAAATCTGAAAGTTTTTTCACACATTGAAGTTCTAAAGTTTGTTTGATCGGCAAAGTTTGAAGTCCATATGTTATTTCACTTGAGAGAAATAAAAAAGAGAAATTTTGATATAGTAAGTTAGTTGGAGAGCACAGATCTTAAAGCAATGGGGTGAGGATAAGAAGCTCCATGTAGCTCGACCTCTATAGGAACTTTCTGCTAAACTAAAGGAAAATGGTTGGGGGCAAATGAGATTATGAGAATCCACCACAATGACAAACCAGCCTTACCGGTCATAATTTTGTTGGCAGGCTGGTGGACGTGCAACAGGATGAGCTTGTCGCCACTGGCGAGGAGGTTCCGAGCAGCCCACAGGAGGTTGGACCTGCCGTCCTCTTCTTCCTTCCCGATGGCCACATACAACTTCCTTCCTCCTCTGCCGCCACCATCCTCTTCATCCTTCCTTACGGCCACATACAACCTTCCTCCTTGGTCCTCATCCTCCAAGCTGGCAGTGGCCTCCTCTTTTTTGGCACAAGCACCGACACCGGCACCACGCTTGTGAGCCTCGGTGGATGGCTTCCAGGAATGCCTGATCTTGGCCAAGTAGGCTTCTTTCCTCAGCTTTGCCTCACGAGCAATGTAGCTGTACATTGAGCCGCCAGATGATGATGATGATGGCGATGATGCAGACTTAGGCTTACAAACTCTAGAGAATCTGCTCGACCAAGCTCGCCAAACAGATCACAGAGATGGATACATTTCTCTCAAGGACCCTGGATCGGAAGATCCCGACCAGTTTGTGGTTGCAGGATGCTCCGTCCCTTTGGCCGCGGATTGCGATCCTATTACCCGAGTTATAAAGCTCCCGCTTCATCACAAAAAAAAAAGAAAAACAAAAAAAAGAAAGTCGTTAGTTTCTCGATTAGAAAGATAGCCACTTCGACGATGTACAAGAAACATGTAATAGCTAACTTGCCTAGAATAGGTATGCCGTTGAATTGGTTGGAGAAAACAATCCCAACAAACCCTCCATCTCCATTGTTGTGTTGACGTGACTATTTAATTAGCTCAATAGAACACACGCCACCTTTGCCCGTTTGAGGTTTTTCAGTTCGGCCAGCCAGGTTTTTCTGTTCTCAAGTGCAATTTTCATGCTTAGAGCATCTCTAGCAGACTCCTTAAAAATGGTCAAGCCCTTATAATTTTCAGGTTTTAAGATTTTGGTCGAAAAAAATGTCCATAACAGATCCTGTAAAAGTGGTTCGACCCTTAAATATTTTAAAGGGCACCAAAAAACCACACCGGAGACCCACATGTTTGAAGGATCGAAGGCCAAACTGAGGGTGGCCCTTATACCGGTCAAACCTCATCGGGAAGGACGCGCATACCTCACCGGAATCGGCCGCCGTAATTCCACCGCCCTCACCGGAATCGGCCGCCGCTGGTTTGATTTCGGGCCGGAGAAGGTCGGGGCGAGGCGGCCGGGATGAGCGCCACCTCGCAGGTGTGATCGGCCGTCATCGGGGGCGTTCGGGGGACGGCGGGGAATGAGGAGGGGAGGCGGACACTACAGGAGCACAGAGCTTTAGTAACACGCACTTGTGTTACTACATGTCCAAAAACATGTTACTGTGCCATATAGTAACACAATTTCAGATGTGTTCCATTAGGCCGTGTTACTAAGATGTATCCATTGTCACACATGATATTTGTTCCAATATGTCCAAAATTGTGTTACAATTAATTTGTAGTAACATGTATCATATGTGTTACTAAATGCACCAGTAGCACGTTTTATATCTATAGCAACACAAGTAGTAACATATTTTCATAGATATAGTAACACGAACGGTAACACATTTTCTAGCTACTGTAACTTAATTGGTAACATATTGTTTTACCTCTAGCAACACATTTAGTAACATAATTTTCCGTAACTGTAACATAATAATTGATGATGGCCAACCACTCTGGTAACACATTTGATTGCGGGCCCATGTACCATGCTAGAGCACATAACTATCATTTTGCACTCGCCAAATATAAGTAGATGATGGTTTAAACTTTTCCAAGTAAGAAAGTGAGGAAGAGACACATCTCAAATTGGGTATTGCAATTCATAAGGATATTCCAGAGATCATATCCACATACAGATACATTACACATTAAATTAAGATTGATTTCTACTCAAACAACATAGGTGCATTATTCACATAGAATCAGATTTGAACGTGGATTTACATAGACAAGTTTTCAATCTTAGTAATCGTATCAAACAAAGAACAAGAGAAACATCATCTTGCATATCAAATCTACTACATATGCATCAATATCTTCCACATTTTTAAAGGAGTGTTAGCTTCCTCTGCCTCAGAATATGTTATTTGGTGTGGGCACTGAACGTTTCCAAAGGTTGAAACTGAGCAAACAAATATCAATAGCTATTTAAACATCCCAAACGCCACTGTAAGAATCTCTGAGAGGGCACTGAACTATTCAAACTATAAGATGCTTACCAAACGCCACTGTAAGAATCGAAGTACAAGAGTCGGGCGCTGAACATTTCCAAAGGTTGAAACTGAGCAAACAAATATCAATAGCTATTCAAACTAACTAACGAAGCACAAAAGACTATCATCCACGAGAGTCCCTTTTGGTTTCTCAAAAAGTGAGAGAACAAAATTATGGCATAACAAGTGTCAATTTAAATTCATTTTTGTCATTACAAATGGTACTAACCAAAATTTCTACTTTAACAAGGGGAATAAAGCTATGTTTGGGGATGTATCATTGAAAGGTTGCGCAAAAAAATGACAGGGAAATTATTCGAATTATTCATATAAAGGTGTGGTGATGGTGACCATGGGACATACTTTTTATTTTATACTTTTATCTTATTTTTTAGCATTTAGATATTACATATGCATTGAGGAGTTTTCCTGGATTTTTAAGCTAATATTTTATTTATTCTCTTTTATATTTTTTAGAAAATAAAATATATTCAAAACTTCCTCCACTTATTTGGGATAAATCTCCTATGAAGCAAACACTTAGCTCTATATCCTCTCTGTTACGAAATTTCCTATATGATGATAACTAAATCGATTTGCCGAGGAAACGCCCAAACATCGAGTGAACTGACCAACCATTTTTAGTTGTACGCAAAGCTTTCTTGAACTGGTTTTTTTGTTTCTTGTATAGGATTTTCTTTTCTCTTTTTACTTTTTATGTGTTCTATTTTTTCCTTTTATTTTTTCATAGATTCTAAATCTGCAAAAATGTTCAAATCTGAAATTTCCATGATTTCAAAAATCGTTCCCTTTTTCAAATAAAATTCAGGAAATTCAAATTTGGTTTGAAATTTTGTTAAATGTTGAGAAATTTGAAATTTGTTCGCTTCTTTCACAAAAGAAAACAAAAATATTCAAATTTTCTTTGAAGAAGTACGGAAAAATTTGGAATTAAAAAAAAATCACGTTTTATTAAAACGTTCGGGATATAAAACGAATGCACGTTTTTTTAAAAGGTTCAGATTTTTCAATTATGTTTGATTTTTCTAAAAAAAGCACATTACAAATTTTGTTTGTGTTTTTTCAGAAATGTTCAATAAAAGTGAAAATTTCAAATTTTGTCTGTGTTTTGGAAAAACTGTTTGGGACTTCGATTCTTTTTTCATGCCTGCCGTTACAGTTAGTTCAATCATTGTCGCGTTGCAATTTTGTCACATGTGTCCATGGGCTCCATTGGCTAACAGCTTGTGTCGAATTGTTGGTGGTTGCAGGTTCGAAACCACACATGGGCTTTATTGTGTTCTTGTTTGTTTTTACGCTTCTGCAGTACAAACACAGCTGATGACTGGGCTAGGCCTAGGAAGCAAGCCT
Source organism: Thinopyrum elongatum (assembly GCA_011799875.1). NCBI lineage: Eukaryota > Viridiplantae > Streptophyta > Magnoliopsida > Poales > Poaceae > Thinopyrum > Thinopyrum elongatum. Next base: position 6,611,872 of record CM022300.1, on the reverse strand, counting down.
TGTGTGCCGCTCTGGTCCTTTGGAACACTGGCCCATTTGTGGATGACTAAATGGAGATGGCTACCATAGCCCAACTACCCAACCTTTATCAAGAAAGTAACAACGTTCGCCTCAAGAAAAGAAAAAACCGAGGTATTTTTCACCAATGGTTGATTGGTCTGATGGCTGGTTCGTTTTGTACCGAGCCATTTCTCCCTATTTTGATTTGGATCCTATGCCCAACCATTTTTTTGCCATTTGAATTACGTGTCATGCGGGTCTTGTTTGGGTCCTAGTTGAATAATACATCAAAAAGTAAATGAAAATTTAACCCAGACAAGCGGGTCCTATGTGTTTTGATACTTATGATTTCTTAATGCAGTTAAGTATATTCTTTGCTTTTGCCCTAGACTTTGTAACACTAGGTGTCAACATACAATTATGTGTTACTACGATCATATCACGTAACACATCTGCGGCAACACAAACCTAAATGTTACTATTGTAATATCCTGGTAACACCTTTCAGGTCTTACCTAGTATGTGTTACCATCACGTGCAACACAATCGATGTGTTAGTACAATTTCGTTTGTAACACGTTTTGTCATGTGTTACATCATTGTGTTACTTAGTCTGTTTTCTTGTAGTGTTTGTATAGGTGCACTAGTTCGGTGAAAAGATGGTGATACAAGCGTAGTAATGATAATAGATATTGATTTTTGTAATAGAAACAATAAAAAACAGCAAGGTAGCAATTGATAAAATGGAGCACAAACGGTATTGCAATGCTTGAAAATGAGGCATAGGGTTCGTACTTTTGCTAGTGCAATCTCTGAACAATGCTAATATAATTGGATCATATAACCATCCCTCAACGTGCGACGAAGAATCACTCCAAAGTTCTTATCTAGCGGAGAACATAAGAAGAAATTGTTTGTAGGGTACGAAACCACCTCGAAGTTATCCTTTCCGATCGATCTATCCAAGAGTTCGTACTAAAATAACACCATATGATACACATCAACCAACTCTAATGTCACCAGATACTCCAATGTCACCACGAGTATCCGTGAGTTGATTATACGATATGCATCAAACAATTTCAGATTCATAATACTCAATCCAACACAAACAACCTCAAAGAGTGCCCCAAGATTACCCCAATGTCACCTCGGGAATCCGTGAGTTGAGTGCCAAAACACATATCAAGTGAATAAATATGATACCCCATTGTCACCACGGGTATTCATAGCAAGACATACATCAAGTGTTCTCAAATCCATAAAAGTATTCAATCCGATAAAAACGAAATCTCAAAGGGAAAACTCAATTCATCACAACAAGATAGAGAGGGGAAACACCATATGATCCAACTATATTAACAAAGCTCGTGACACATCAAGATCGTGGCAACTCAAGAACACGAGAGAGAGATTAAACACATAGCTACTGGTCAAACCCTCAGCCCTGAGGGTGGACTACTCCCTCCTCATCATGGTGGCCGCCAGGATGATGAAGATGGCCACCGGTGATGATTTCCCCCTCCGGCAGGGTGCCAGAACATGGTCTAGATTGATTTTTCAAATGCCCAACCTTTGGAAACATATTGATAAGAAGAGGACGGCGGGAAGCATCTCTGAGAGGAATATTCGGTTTTACAATGGCGTTTGCAGGGTCTGTTATGCGGAAGGTAAAATCAACCTTTAAAACACGTTTTTTGCGACCCTTAACACGGGTTTAAAGGCCCACGAAATAAGGAGTCTGCTAGAGATGCTTTTACAGGATGCAACACACGTTGTATACTTTTAGACCATCGATGCATTATTTTTTCCTGAGAGTATGTAGTTCACCATGCTAGCTCGTTTTCTACCTCGCGGCCTAGGGGCCTATAAGGAGGTTGTGCAGAATTCTTTGGAATTGGTGGCCTGATAGCGGTCCGCCTGTCCCAAGTACCCGGCGGTCACATGAGTGCACCTGAGCTCAATTGTAACCTTAGTTCTCAGTTTACGACACTCCATCCAAATATTAGGGACCTTATTGTGATTTTATTTCTAATGAGCCTTTTATGAGCTGTAAAATCACCGAGTATAGTTAATGCAGCTTTGGGTATGGTTGCAAACGAGTCGAGTTCGAGCTAGTTGGATTAGGCTCAACTCAACTTATACTAATATTCGAGTGAGCTCAAACCGAGCGAAGCTCAAGGTCGAGCTGTAGAAAATGTCTCGGGCTCAGTTTGTAACGATCTCGAGCTAGTTTCGAGCTAAATAAGATGATTTTTTTAATAATGTGGCACAAATTTTCAAACAATGTAGGCCACAACACAAAATAAGAAACCATTATATAATTCAAATTGTTCTTTCTTAGTTGAAGACTTGTACTTAATAGCAAGAAATCATGGATGAACTAGCAAGAGAAGAAACAAATGTGCGCCTGCTCTCAAACTTTGGCCAAAATAACATGATATCTAACACATTTCTGACCACATACCATAACAGGGCTAAATTTTCTCCGCATTTAATTAAGCTTCCATGGTTGATAGTAGGTAAAGTGGAGAAAAATCGTACACAACATATAAAGTAATGATTTTTTTGAGTATCTATATGGTAAAAAATTATCTCATCTTTTAATATATATCAAAATTATGTAATATAATTATATAATATTGAGCAATCGAGTTAAAATTTAGCGAGCCAGTGTTGGCTCAAGATCTGTTCATTTCTCAATCGAGCTACATAAAGTTTTTATACTCAGCTCATTTCTTTTAGAGTCGATCTCGAGTCGAGCCAAAATACGATTCAATCTCGAGCGGTTCACGAGCCTCGAGGTTTTCTTGCAGCCCTACTCTGGGTCCTTTGAGAGCCTTGTACGATCCAAAAATAATAGTCCCTCCATCCCAAATTACTTGTCCCCAAGATGAATGTATCTAGAACTAAAAATACATCTAGATACATCTATTTATGCGACAAGTAATTCGGGATGGAGGGAGTAATAGAGAGGAATTCCTCACAAGAACATGGATCCCAATATAGCCTTGCTGATTTTATATCCAGATTCCCTTCCCTTGACGGAAAATATACACAGGCATTAAAGTTGCCTTCTAAAAAAATTATGTACATAGATATTGGTTAAAAATGTACTCATATAAGTTATTGTAAATAATATGGCCATTTGTAACATGGCTAACAAATAAGAGTTGTTTGGATTGCAACCGAGAGTTGTCCCACCAAAAATTTGATGCTGACTGGCAGGATGAAAGCCAAATCTTCATAGCTACACTAAATATTTGTTGGTAGTTCAGATCATATGCTCATTCACGTGCGAAATGGGGGCGGTGGATCCCCTCACTAAAATATCGGTGCCGCTATTTTTGGTAAGTACGACGTGGGCAGAAACCAAATATGCCTTAAAAAACATGATTCTGAGCCTAGGCTCATATGCACCTGAAATCTCTATCACTCAACCCCTCCCCCCAAGCAACAAATTAATGAATTAGTTTCTTTTTCTAGCATTCAGCTCACACTTGCTCCAGTAGAACCTGTCAAGTAAAAGTTGTACGAACTTCCTGCATCGAATGCCCCAATGACATTGTTTAACAATGCATATTGTTGTTGTTCAACAAGTACAGATGAAAATGATGCACACTAAGCATTGAATGTCATTTTAGATCTGACGTTACATACTCAATCTGTTGGTCCACACTATGCTTCCCACACATCCTTGGTCGCGGGGGGGGGGGGGGGGGGGGGGGGTGGACACTTACACACACTCACAGATCTGACCGCCCAACAACTAATCTTAACCACGCTTCACGCCATCAGTCACGATCTCCATGTAGAGGAAATTTGGAAGGTCACAATCTCGTATGCAATACTCTTACAGAGGTACTCCAGTAGAGCATGTGTGAAATAGAAAAACCATACGATAGCTCTCACGGATTCCAATGCAACATATCACAATCATGTCTACTACACAACTTCATTCTTGTAGACTTTGTTGGGCCTCCAAGTGCTGAGTTTTGTAGGACAACAAAAATTTTCCCACAAGTGGATGACCTAAGATTTATCAATCCGTGGGAGGTGTAGGATGAAGATGGTTCTCTCTCAAATAATCTTGCAACCAAATACATCTAGTCTCTTGTGTACCCAACACACCCAATACAATTTTTAGTTGTATAGGTGCACTAGTTCGGAGAAGAGGTGATGATAGATGTGTAATATGGATGGCAGAAATAAGTTTTTGTCACCCGAAAAAATAAAATAGCAAGCTAGAAAGTAACAAAAATCAAGCAAAATAGTGTCTCAAAATGCTTAGAAATAAGGCCTAGGGTTCATACTTTCACTAGTACAATCTCTAAACATCATTAACATAATTGAATCACATGATAATCCCCAAAAGTGCAGCAAAGAATCACTCCAAAGTTTCTTTTCCTATTAGAGAAAGTAGGATGAAATCACGTATCGTCTTTCTAATCAATCTTATGAACCAACCCAAAGTGTCACGAATAGTCCTAGAGATCGTACTACGACAACACAATATGATACGTATCGATCAACTCTTATGTCAGCTAGATTACCCCAATGTCGTCATGGGTATCCGTGAGTAAGACATGCATCATGTGATCTCAAATCCAAAATATTCAATCCAACATTAAAAAAACCTCAAAGAGTAAGACTCAATTCACAATGAAATAAGAGAGGGAGGTGAACATCATGTGATCCAACTTTATTAACAAAGCTCATGAAACATCCAGATCGTGTCAAATCAAGAACACGAGAAAGAGAGATCAAACACATAGCTTCTGGCACAAACCCTTAGCCCCAAGGATGAACTCACACACATCACCATGGAGGTAACAAGGATGATGAAGGTGGCCTCCCCAATGGTTTCCCCCCTCCGGCAGGTGTGGGAAAAGTGCTCCAGATGAGATAGCTTCGAAACAGAGGTTTCTGAGAAGGATTATTCTAGGTTTCTTTCCGGGGTTTTCTCAATTTGTAGAGTTTTTTAGCGTTGGATTTACGCCCAATGGAGTTCCAGGGACCCACAAGCCAGGGTGGCCCTCCCTACCCCCTAGGGTCTGCCCCTAACTTGTGGCCACCTCTTCTAGTCCTCCCCGAAGCTTCGAGGGTCTCTTATGTTTCAAAAAAAAAATGTCAAAAAGTTTCCTCTTGTTTGGACCTTTGTAGGTATCTATTTTGTGTAAAATAAAAAATAAGCAGAAAACAACAACTGACACTTGACACTAGATTAATATGTTAGTCCATAAAAATAATATAAAATGCACCAAAACCATTAATTTCTATATGGAGGTAGCTAGTATAGCAAACAGAAATGCTCCTGAAGAATTGTGGTGAGTGATAGCAAGTACAGTAGTTAACTAAATAGATGTGTTGTCAACATTGTTGTAGCATCCTGGTCTACTAGCTGGGATCCGATTGTTGCTGATTTTGAACAGCAAAGTCACGGCTACTGTAGCCTGACCTTGCTGCATGTTAACAGACAGATAAAAAATGGACCGTTTTTACACCAAGTATTGTATCCTAGTGTACCTTTCTGCATGTTGGTCCATGGTCCTTGGCTTTGAGACTCACTGACGGAGACCAGGTCACACACACCCTGCTGCAAGCCATTATTAACCTTAGCTATTGGTACTAATAATCAGGACTGCAATGGCATGACTTCTAATGTACTCCCTCCGCCCCGAATTATTTGTTACAGAAATGGATGTATCTTGACGTATTTTTAGTTCTAGATACATTCATTTCTATTCATTATCGCGACAATTAATTTGGGATGCATGGAGTATGTGTGTATTTAGCAAATAACTGAATTGTTTGATTGCATATTTGTGTTTCTCTTTTTTAATTTAATTAATCATGTTTTTAGGGGTAAAAAATACAGGAACAAATACAGGGTTCGGCTGGGTAGGCCGGTTGGGCTGAGCCTTAAAGGCTGCAGGGAGTTGGGCAGAATGAGCCGACAGCAAGGCAACTGCGGTTATGGTGCACATACTGGGCGGAACTTTATTACATTGCGCTCATGGGTGGCCTGCTACAGTGGACAGTGTGGTACTCCCTTCTGTATCAAAATATAAGACGTAAAAAAGATCTTATATTTTGATACAAAGGGAGTATATGTTTATTAATTACAGTGCACAGAACTCAAAGCAACTCTAGATTTTCATGAAATTATTGGTGGAGCCTCTCTGGACTATAATAAGACCTCACAAAAACAATCATAATTTTTGTGGTCATTTTATATTTTCTAAGAAATAATGCAAATTAACTTTTAGTGTTTTAACTAAAATTAGATTTCAAATCATTTTTTAAACCTTAAAATTTTGGGAGGGCCCACATAATAAATATAAGGCCATTGTTAGATATTAGGCAAAATTTAGCGGCCCGTTGCATAATATTATTGTACAATTGGTTGCAAAATATTATTTTGTAGGCTATTCATCACCTAGGGTGAAAAATTGTTGTTCATGGAGACATACATCATATGGTTCCATTTTATCATTTTCCTGACTGTTGGAAGAGTCATGCAACCTTTGGTAAGCCTTTGTTTACAAGAATTTTCTTTCACGTGTCAGTCGAGGAATCTTTTATGTAGTGTCATAGTCGGCCAAAGCGCCCCCCCCCCCCCCCCCCCTCTCTTGTGAATCCAATCTTTCAAGTCCTCAATTATTTTAGGATAAAAAAATTAATTGGCATTATTTATACATGTTTTTGCTATTTCTAACATCGGTGAGAAATTGTTGCTCATAACCCAGCAAAGCTGCACATTGCCATATGTACCTAGAGTTGTCCCTCACTCCCACACACACCCAATCAAAAGATTCTGCACGTAGGGCCAAAAAGTGCAGCAATAGAAATACCGCATGATTTCCTTTTTAAGGGTAAATTAGAGCTCTTATATCTATACCTATTAATAAAGCAAGGTGCGGCAAAACAACCTGTGGTTGGATGGTTAGGAGGACAGTGGTATCCCCAACTCAGCATGGTTCAAGTCCTGCTGCTCGCATTTATTCTGGATTTATTTCAGGATTTCAGTGATGCGCGTTCAGTGGGAGGAGACACTCACGTCGACTACGAGGCACCTATGGTGACTTCGTAAAATCTCAAGATGATATGTCGGCTCAGTCTCTCGGAGGTAATGATAGGGTTAGGGTGTGCGTATATGTGTTCATAGGAATGAGTGTATGCGCGTATGTATGAGTGCTTACGTCTGTATTGTGTTAAGAAAATAAAGCAAGATGCGTTTCTTCGATATTTTCATCTGTTCAACCATATTATTATTTTTAAGTTTTTGTGATGTTTTCTATCTGAGATGGTACTAATTTTTGGATCCATTCACCGTATTCAACCTGCAGCCCAGTTATCATAATAAAAAAACATGACTTGCCCGCCAGCCACATGGGCCTCAGCCCAACCACGTGGAGGCCCTGGCAACACGTGCAGCCCAAGATATAAAGGAGGCAAAAAAATTAAGTGTCAGGATGAACACTTGAACGCAAGACGTGCCTCCCTCACCAAGTGACCACTTCAGATACCAAGCTTTTGATAATAATTTCACCCCTAGACTAAATTATGTAGTGTGCTACATAACAAGTTTTTTTATACGTGCTATCAATCGGGCCTTGGGCTGCACAAACAGTTCACATGTTGGCATGTAGAAAATATGTTTTGTTCCTTTAAGTAGTCCCACATCATCTGCTTACGTTCAATCATACCAATTTATATAGTGCGTGAGACTATATGTACTAAGCTGGTTGAAGGGTGAATTGGTACGAAATTATTAAGGGGAGAATGCTGGTTATCTCTTGAGTTAGAACAGAACTGAAAGCCAAAAATCAAGGAATTAACTCCATCCGTCATGGAGACGGACATGCATGGATGCGCTGATTTGCTCCGGTTAAATCGGATGGAGGAAGGGACATACTCCCCATTGATTAAATTGAATGGTAGAGGGAGCAGACATATGCACGTCTCTGTTGAATTAGCTGACAATTAATCAGGGAATTAACTAACTCCGCGTTGCACACGGGAGACTCAGCGGAAAGGAAAGTGAAGCCGTCCGTGCATATGCACGAGAGTAGCTGTTTGATCGTGGGCATGTCTGATCGCATAGGAAAGAACTAGCACATATGCCCGTGTGTTGCAACGTGAGATAAAATAGTATGCATTTAAAGTCAGTGAGAATTATATGTGCAAACAAAACGCTGTGTGCACACGAAAAAAGAACATTTAGCTTCTTGGTTTTGCCGCGTGTCAAGGAATCCATCCGCTATTTTTCCATTCATTGATCGAGGGCATTTAAGAGTTTTGTTACGTCATCGTACGCCAGAGGAGGACCATCAGTTATTCAATCTACTCTTCCTTTCAATCCTTTCAATCGAGGGGATTCTAAGGTATGAAGTTTTTGAATATTCTAGAAAAGATGAACAATTTTTTAAATCCTGAATATTTTTTTGACAATTATGTACACTTTTGAAACAACACGAACAAAATATGAAAGGGAACATCTTTTAAAATTCACAAACATTTTTTGAAAACACCAACTTTTCTATAGAAACATGAATATTATTTGAATTTGTGAATTTTTTTTAAAACGGAAACATGTGTTGAAAATTCATAAGATTTTTAGAATATGTGTATCTTTTATACACAAATATTATTTTAAATTTTGAAATTTTCACTAAAACAAGAATATTATTCGAATTTGGATAATTTGTTGAAATGTAATTTTCTGTTTAGAAATCTCAAATGATATTGAAAAATAATAAATTTTTTTGAAAAAATGTGCAACTTTTTGCAAGTTCCGAATATTTTTCAAAATAGCAATAAAATTTTGGAATTCTGAACATTTTTTAAAATTTGTTTGTTTCATTCCGAACATTTTTTGAGAATTTTGAATTTACGAAATAAATTCTGAAAGAAAAATAAACTTGGATGGGAAAAAGAGATAGGGAAAGGAGACTAAATGCAGAAGTAAAACAAAGGAAAAAAAGAAAAATGGGCGGAACTCAGACTATTTGTCGCCCAATGCGGAAAATAGATTTTCCCTAGCTGCGCGAGCAGAAAAATAAGTGGGCTGGCTTCGCTGGACCACAGCGTGCGGCCCACGTACGAAAAGTCAGTTTCTAGCAGACAAACGCTTAAAAATTTAGTATCACATCGGATAGAAAAAATTCTTCTCGGCGGTGAACGGATGAAAAAATTGACGAAACGCATCTTGTTTTATTAGTACTAGCACATATGCCCGTCCGTTGCAACGGGAGAAAAAATAGCATGCATTTAAAATTAGTGAGAATCATAGGTGCAAGCAAAACCTTATGTGCACGTGAAAAAGGAATATTTAGCTTCTCGGTTTCACCGGGTGTGAAGTAATCAATCCGCTACTTTTTCATCCATTGATCGTGGGAATTTAAGAGTTTTATTACATCATCGTACGCCAGAGAAGGCACATGAATTATTCAATCTACTTTTCCTTTCAATCGAGGAGATTTTAAGGTATGAAGTTTCTGAATTAGAAAACTTCAACCGTTTTTTAAATCTTGAACAGTTTTTTGAAAATTATGTAAACTTTCAAAAAAAGTGAACAAAATTTGAGACAGGAACATCTTGCAAAATTCACAAACATGTTTTGAAAAAACTATTTTTTTTTTATAAAAACATGAACATAAGTTGAATTTGTGAACATTTTTTTAGCACGGGAACATGTGTTGAAAATTCTTAACATTTTTCGAAAATGTCTATCTTTTAACATTATTTTGAATTGTAGAAAAACGAGAACAGAATTTGAAACTTGAACTTTTTCTGAAAACACCATGTTTTTTTTATAAAAACATGAACATTATTTGAATTTGTGAACATTTTTTTAGCATGGGAACATGTGTTGAAAATTCATAAGATTTTTCAAAATGTGTACCTTTTAACATTATTTTGAATTGTGAAAAATTCACAAAAACAATAATATTTTTCGAATTTGGAGCATCTTGAAAATTCCATTTTCTTTTTAGAAATCTCGACCAATTTTGAAAAACAATAAAAGTTTTTGAAAAAATGGGAAACAATTTCAAGTTCTGAATACTTTTAAAAATAGCAACAAAATCTTGGAATTCTGAACATTTTCTATAATTTGATTTTTAAAAAAATTCTGAACATTTTTTGAGAAACACAGAAACAAAGAAAATTGGGCTAGCCCATTATCGGTTGTCCTGTGCGAAGCTCCGACTTTTTATCACCTTGTGCGGAAAATAAAGTTTTCTCAGCTGCTCGGGAAGAAAAATAAGTCGGCTGGCTTCGCTGGGCCACAGCGCGCGGCCCACGTACAAAATTCTGGAAAAACCTTTTTTTGTAGCAGACGAACGCATAAGAATTTACTACCACCTCGGATAGAAAAAAAAATTATTTTTAGCGGTGAACGGATGAAAAATTGGCGAAACACACCTTGCTTTATTAGTAGGTATAGATATAAATATAGATATAGATATACATATAGATATAGACTAGCACATATGCCCGTGCGTTGCAACGGGAGATAAAATAGTATGCATTTTAAGTCAGTGAGAATTACATGTACAAGCAAAATCCGGTGTGCACATGAAAAAGGAACATTTGGCTTCTCGGTTTTGCCGCGTGTGAAGGAATCCATCCGCTACTTTTCCATTCATTGATCGAGGGCGTCTAAGAGTTTTGTTACGTCATCGTACGTCAGAGAAGAACCATGAGTTATTCAATCTACTCTTCCTTTCAGTCTTCAATCAAGGGGATTTTAAGGTATGAACTTTGTGAATATTATAGGAAAGATAAACAATTTTTTAAATCCTGACATTGTTTTGAAAATTATGTACACTTTCGAAAAAACGCGAATAAAGTATGAAAGGGAACATCTTTTAAAATTCACAAACATTTTCTGAAAACACCAACTTTTTTTTATAGAAACATGTATAATATTTGAATTTGTTAACATTTTTTTAAAACAGGAACATGTGTTAAAAAATCATAAGATTTTTAGAAAATGTGTATCTTTTATACACAAACATTATTTTAAAATTTAAAACATTCATCAAAACAGGAATATTTTTCGAATTTGGATCATTTTTTGAAATGTCATTTTCTGTTTAGAAATCTCGAACAATTTTGAAAAACAATATATTTTTTAAAAAAATCGGAAACTTTTTGCAAGTTCCGAATATTTTTCAAAATAGCAACAAAATTTTGGAATCCTGAACATTTTTTACAATTTGTTTTTTTTATTTTGTATTTTTTTTGAGAATTTTTAATTTACGAAATAAATTCTAAAAGAGAAATAAACTTGAAAGGGAAAAAAGAGATATGGAAAGGAGACTAAATATAGAAGTAAAACGCAGAAAAAATGGGTGGAATTCAGACTATTTGTCGCCTTGTGCGGAAAATAGGATTTTCCTAACTGTGTGGGCAGAAAAATAAGTGGGCTGGCTTCGATGGCCACAGCGCGCGGCCCACGTACGAAATTTTTTTTCTAGTAGACAAACACATAAGAATTTAGTACCACCTCGTATAGAAAAAAATCTTCTCGGTGGTGAACGGATGAAAAAAATTGCGAAAGGCACCTTTTTTTTTTTTGAAAAAAGGGCAACTTTTTGCAATTCCGAATATTTTTCAGAATAGCAATTAAATTTTGGAATTCTGAACATTTTTCCAAATTTGTTTTTTTCATTATGAACGTTTTTTTGAGAATTTTTAATTTACAAATAAATTCTAAAAGAAAAATAAATTTGGAAGGGAAAAAAGAGATAGGGAAAGGAGACTAAACATAGAAGTAAAACACACAAAAAAAGGGCGGAACTCAGACTATTTGTCGCCCAATAGAATTTTTCTAGCTGCGTGGGCAGAAAAATAAGTGGGATGGCTTCGATGGACCAAACGCGCGGCCCACGTATGAAATTTCTTTTTCTATCAGACAAACGCATACGAATTTAGTACCAGCTCGGATAGAAAAAAATTCTTCTCGGCGGTGAACGGATGAAAAAATTGCGAAACGCACCTTCCTTTATTAGTAGGTATAGATATAGATATAGATAAAAAGACCCAGTTCTCGGTAGAAAAACAAAAATTTCTGCATGCATATAAGTTGCTTGGATAGTTGTTGCACATTTCATGCAACAATATTTTTAATCCAATAGAGAAAAACAAGTATGTAGTATTCATTCCGTTCAATTACTATCTATCTTGGTTGCTGATATTTGTGGATAGGCGTAACAACCTGGAAGCGGAAGACTAGATTTAAGATTATGGAAAAAAAAGTGTTCCTTACCACCGGTGTTAAGGCTTCTTTCGTGACTAATGCGTAGATGATAATGCTTTCCTTTCTAAACCTCGGCATGCGCTTTTTTGCCGTCACCCGATGGCATCGTACGGATACCATTGTGTAGACTTTTTTATGGACACATTTTAAATTTCTCTCCCGGTGCAACGCAGCGGAGATAGCATTGATGCGATTTACTTCACTTACGAGGGCCGCAATGGCACCAAGTACTGTGCGGGTCCATGGGGTGGCACTGGCGGCAATGAAGACAAGGTGCGTGAAGTGTTCTTTAGTTTTTTTCCTTTTCTTTTTCGTCAAAGGGAGTAGAAAGTGTGCGTTTTAAGGCCTCTTTGATTCCCAGGAATTTCACATGAATTCTACAAAAGAAAGTAAGGAAGACTTTAATTCTTTTGGGATATAATTAGGATTTTTCCCGCCTGCTCATTCTACTGAGAACTGCTACTTTTCGATAAGAAACACGAGTGAGAATTCTGGATCCAATCCGTAGAATGCATTTAGTGTGCATATAAAAATAGAAATCAGCTCACGTGTACTCATCCTTTTATTGTACAGTATGTAGAGAAGTACAAAGGATGGGAAGGGAGGAAGAGATGCACAAGCACACACTGTAATACCTTATAGTTAGAGAAGCGGTTCAGTCTAACAGAATCGAACGGCTAAGACTATTAGAAGGGATAGAGGGAGAGGATTGGCGTAATGCGTTGGATGTTGTATTGAGTCTCACGGGCAAATATATATAGGAATGCAGACTTGAAGGGCAAGAAGCCTCTTCTAGAGATAAGGTAGAAGACTGATTACAAATCCTAAACTACCAAATACATGTAAAACTAATATATCTCTAACATCCCCCCCTCCCCCCGCAGTCATAGCAACAGCGTTGCGAACAATAGGAGCGTCACAGACAGTCAGACTGGAGAGAATAGTAGCCGACGGGTCGACACCCCCCCTCAGCCGTAGCGGTAGCGTTTGCAAACAACAGGAGCATTGCAGACGGCTAGACTGGAGAGAATAGCATCCGACAGGCTGACATCCCCCCGCAGTCGCAGCGGGAGCGTCGGGGATGGCGTCATGTCGCGGATGCGTGGACTGTAGAGGAAGCCGATGAGTTGCTCAAGCGAGGTGATAGCCCTTTGTGCCGTTGTCGAGGTAGCCGAGGGCGTGGGTGGTGCAGCCCTGGTCGAGGTAGCTGTGCAAAGAACACCGTGGTCGATGTCGAGCCGGGGTGGCCGGTGTCGAGGAAGTCGCTGTGGACCCTTGGGCGCAAGGAGGAGCCGTGTTAGTCATGGGCACAGTGGTGCCGAAATAGTGGTGCACCGGGAAGAAGACATTGTTGACGAGGCGTCGCGCTGGGTTTGCCAAACACGGGAACACGTCGTGGACGAAGGCACGCGTCGGTATTACCAGCATCGGGCATGCGTAGACGGACGAAGTTGATGTTGACGAGGCGCCGCACCAGGCTTGCCAGGCCGGGGGACACGTCGTGGACGAAGGCACGCGTCGGTGTTGTCAGCACCGGACATGCGTAGATGGGAAGCTGCACGAGGTGTACGCCATGTCGTAGGGGGGCTAGCAGAGAAGGACTTGACGATGGTTGTAGCGGCGGCGGCTAGGATTTGGATCGGTTAGGCCGATACCATATTAGAAGGGATAGAGGGAAATGATTGACGTAATGCGTTGGATGTTGTATTGAGCCGTACGGGCAAGTATATATAGGAGTACAGACTTGGAGGGCAACAACCTCTCCTAGAGATAAGGTAGGAGACGGATTACAAATCCTAAACTACCAACTACATGTAAACCAAATATATCTCTAACAAAGACAATGTATATGGTCGTTGCTATAGTTTATCGACCATTGTTTTGATCGCTTCAATTATTTTTTCCTCGCTTAGGCATAGCTTAGGTCTTGTATGACTTTGCTATTTTTTTGGCATGTGATTTTTCTTTTGAGTGTGTGAGTTAGTGTTGGTTGTGTGCATCCTAGTTATGCATAGACCGGGAGTGTGCTTGTTGTGTTTCTATTTCTTTGATGCCTCATTTCGAGTCAATAAAATTCACCCTTCGTTCAATAAAAAAATCCAACGTCTAGGGGTTACTAGCAGTTCTCCTACAATAACTGTAGACCTGTACCTCTTACATGAGATGATACATGAGTCCGGCCTCTTACAGATTAGTTTTGGGGAAAAACTGGTGTTCAACCGACCGTCTTTTCTCTTAGATCCGCCGTGTCCTACGCTTGCCACACGTGGCCAGCCCACCGATCTATCCTTCATCCTTATCTTCACTGGAACGCTAGCGACAAATGCATTTTTGTAGCCTACTCCCATTCGTGCAACTGATCACCTGTTTCAGAAAGCAAACCGCAGCAAATGGTATGTCGCAGACCGACTAGAAGGTAACTCTGTTGGTGATGGCCTCTCCGACCATGAAGTAGCGAACAGGGTGGCCGGACCCGAGTGGTGGCCGTCGATGTCGCCTAGGTACTGGCAGGGAAGAGCCTTGTCCAGCGAACCCAAGAGGGACTGCGACAACGACGCAGCCTTCCCTGGCGGACAGCGCACATCCCCCTTGCCGCCTCCGCCATGACGCGAGCCCGGCATGAGGTTTCCGTCGCCGGCGGCGAAGCGGGTGCAGGACCAGCAACGCGACACCGCCGGCTCGGCCTCGCACAGCGGAAGCCGCATGTACCCGCTAGGCCGTGCCCGTCATACGCTGATGAATATTTGCAACTACAGCGGAGTTGCAAAATGGCGACGGCAACAACGCTAGTGCTGCTGCTGCAACATCTTTTCTTGCAAAAAAATTCTGTAACATCATTCATGTTGCAAAAGCTGAAAAAAAATCTGCAACACAATCTCTGTTGCAAATATTTTTCTGCAACATGAGCTCTGTTGCAAAACTTTCCGCAACACGGCCTTTGTTGGAATAATGAGGACAAGTCGTCATATCATCAAATCGAACGACTGCCGAGGCAGCGGATCTTTTAAAAAGATCCGCCAGCTGACGCGGAGCACGCCCCTTAATTAGTTTTAACCCTACAAACTACGTGAAAGAAATCTCCGTTTGTAGAACCCACTACTAGAAAAAGAAGCGCTCCCCGGAAGTGGTTGTGAAGACGAGGCGACAACAACAGCAATTGTCGGATCCTGCTGCCCATGGCCACCGCTGCCGGCTGCCTTAGCTCAGCGCCTTTTTTTCCAACTGGGTTGACCTGCTTTCCATTAATTTCTCAACATAAATAATATTGTTGAGGGGGAAGCGAGTTTGGGCCCATCGCCTTATTTGTTTCTCACAACTCCTTCTCCAACGGCATGTTCAGCGGCGGCGGCTTGAGGAGACAAGCGATGGCGATATGTGCAGGGATCTCCAAGGGCTTGTTTGTAATTTTTATTTTTATGGGGTCCTTTCTGCAAAATGTTCAGACAGCTGGTACTTCTGGAGCATTATGGTTGATTCTGCATGTGGCGTGACCGTGTATGCTGGTTGTTTGATTGAATGAAAAAAGAAAACCACTGACAGGCGACCAGCGACCAACTGCCCGCTGTTTTTGGGCACCACTGACAGGCGCAGCCGCACATGAAACCATCGGCATGTGCATTTTTCTTGTCATTAGAGCATGTATATGCAGTAGTGACTTGTTACTCCATTTCCTTGCACAAAGAGTATTAACAAGCAGCTGCACTTGTCACTCAAAAGCAATCATAAATCTAGACGAAATGGAATACCTAGCAAATGGGAGAAGGGATAATTTATTTAGTGTTCCATACATATTAATTAGGTACCAGGCCCACTAGAAATAAAACTTGAATGCATGTCGAATGATACTCCTAGCAGACTCGCTTGCGTTATTTATTTAGTTTATTTGAGCCAGACCGACAGGGCAATGCCGTCTATCCAACGACCGGAACCCGGGAGACAATTGGATGCTCGATGCCGTTGCACCAGACGTAGACCCGGTGACGATCATAGGTCGGCGGCTCCGGATCACCCTCCTCCCTCAGAAGAGCAAACACGTCCGGCCGGTCTCTCTCAATAACTGTAATGGCCTCGCTGCCATTCATCCCCACCAGCTCCGGCCATGCTGACTTAAAGTCCAGTTCCCTCCCGAAAAAGGGTTTCCCCCCGCTTTGTATTACAAAGCAACCAACCGAACCATACAGGGATAGATGCTGGGGCGGAAGCAGCACAGTCACGCCCAAAAGAAACGACAGAGAAAGAGCAAAAGAAACAAATGCCGACAACGACAGATCAACAAAAACGAAGAAGCCTCGCGACCGCTGCGCCCACCGGGGATCTTCCACTAGGCTCCAAGACTCCGAAGCGCCGGCACCAATCAACACCTCCAAGAAGGATCGCGACGATGACGACGCTGCTGCCAAGGGTTTCCCCCGGTACACGACGAGGCGAGAGGAAGGGTAGCCCCCGACGCCCCCCCGGTGTGTGCTAGTCAAGAATGTCGTCGTCCATCGATTGGTATCGACCTCTCAGGATGAGTTCATAGATCACACCCGAATTACATGTAAGCGAAATGTCATCATCTGATATGTCATCTTTGTCATCATAAATTGAGTATATATTTATTGCACATTCCGGGTATCATATGACGCATTCATGCATGGATTACATACAGCCATCAGGCAAGCAAAGAGGCGATGGAGACCTTTAATTTGTCCCAGTAAGTAATGAAGCACGTTCCACACCTACACCACATGCCAAGCATATGTAAGGCCAAATATGTGATGGAGCCTGCTTATTGCTTGGCCATATTTAGGCTGAAAAAATCAACCGTGCATGCACCCACACGCAAAGCTACATGATCCATTTGCATCACTCCTTTGTACCAGATGAAATGGTCGGAGCTCATTATGCACACTACTCCAACGCTGGATCAACATACTTGCTCTGCTGTTGTTGAACGCTTTCTTCTGTTCCGGAGCAAGCGTCCCATCGTGAGTGCCAGCCTTCCAAGTACACGGGCGTCCCTTTAGGAGCAGAAAAGGCGTGGCCTTGTAACCAATGTTCGTTGTCCATACATTTTTATCATCTGATTTTGTCTGTGTCGATTTGATGCATGCATGGATTACATACACCCAGCTTAGCCAGGTTTTTATTTCCTTTTATTATAGAGCAAAGTCTAGGAAAGAAAATATATTTCTTTGAGCAAAGTCTAGGAAACACTTGCTCTGCCAGTGTATATATTTATGTGACAACAAATGGACGTCATCAAGCTCATGGTGAAAAGCATTTTTCTTGTAGGTTATGATTTTGTACCATAATAATTAGTTACAAACCATGTCGAAAAGGTTATCATAACAAGACAAAAAAAAGCATTGGTCACTGCATAGTCTAGGAAAAGCGGTGCGATGCAGAGAGATTTGAGATTTCAAACCTGGAATCTGCACCAAAGAATGGTCATCGTCATGGTTTTGTGTGGCCAACGATTTTCATGGCGCGAGACCGGGACGCCCAATATATCACATAGCAATGGGGATGGACAGTGGCCTTGTCCCAACAATCAAACCAACACGTGTCGCACAAGCAATACAAGCAACTCGAGACAAAGCATTTTAGTCCAAAGAATCAACAGTGCATGCATATGCTCCGTTTAAGTTGCACTCATAATCTTTCACGTCTCGTCGTGATCATCTTGTCGTGGTTTGTCCCCTTCTTCTCAAGGGTAGGAGTGTGGTGGCATCTCTTTATTTACCACTACCAGAGTGCAAACTGGTGGCCCTCCGTCCTTGCCACCCATGCGTCCATTGGTTGGTATCATCTCCGACTGTATGCCTTACGGGTGCCAATGGGTACTTTTATGATATTCTCTAACTCTCTTTAATTACTATTCACATAGAAGTGGTCAAAGCCTATGTGCCTAAGAAGTCGGGTTAGTGGTAGGTGTCATATCTTGTAACGGTTTGGTTATGGTTGTCTTTGCTTGTCTAGATACATCCATTCGGCATCAATTAACAAGGGATGGAGGGAGTAATTAATAAAAAAGGTTGTGTGCACATAATGATGTAGAGGCCGAGGGTTTCAACCTCCTTTAAAAAAGGTGGTTATGCCATGTTAATTACAAGATGTCGCTTCGGGGTGAGTTGCGTGCATAGATCACGGGGCAACTCAATGGGTGGGATAGAGCATGTACCTACATGGAAACTCAGATACGACTTCCCCGATAGCTAATATCTCTAGCTGCACATGGCATCCCTACTAGCACATAGTTAGGACCGATAAGGATACTCTAGTAAGCCGGCAACAATGTGCTACTATATATAGGGGCCCAACTTGAGTGTTGGCATGGATAATCGGCCTTCATCCATGTCACCTCTTATCCATTGCGCTAGTCCGATAGCCAGCAGAGATGCGGCTTATGTGACAGCATGGATGAGGTGTTGTGCTTGTGCAGTATTGGAAACCAAAAAATTGATCACAGCCCAAAAGATTGTAAACGCATCGGACCCATCATATCCTTTATTCGTTGGGTCATAATACCTAATGCAAACTGGAGGAGTGATTAACAAGCATTTGTCAACCAAAAGTAATGATAAATCTATGTCACATAGAGTATGTAGAAAACGGGAGATGTCATAATTTATTTATTGTTTCATATGTATTACGTAGGCACCACATTCAATTTATGTATCATGTATTATGGTGGGAAGGTTTACAACATCCTTGCAAGCGAATCTAGTTAGGTCCACGTAAATCTTGAATGCATGGCTAGTGGTACATGATTTATTTCCATTATTCGAGCCCTAATGCCATAACAAGACATATGGCCTATCCAACGACCGGAATCCGGGAGACGATGAAGACACCAAGGTCAGTTTCGTTGCACCATAGGAAGACGCGGTCATACTGGATTGTTGGTGGCTCCGGGTCACCCTCCCGCCTCAAAAAAATAAACAGATCCGGTCGCTCTGCCCAGATAACATCACTGGCGTCGCCATCATGCCACCCCACCAGTTCCGGCCATGCCGACTTTGAGGGCCGTAACCTCGTCATGTCTCCCTAAAAGATAGGTTGTGAGTCAACAATCGTTTATATATAAACGAAGGTGAACAACACATGCATGCATGGGTGATGAGAGAGAGAGAGAGAGAGAGAGAGAGAGAGAGAGAGAGAGAGAGAGGATTTCAGGTTTCTTGTTGTAGGTAGTATCCATGCATGTGAGTGGTGGTCAGGGGAAGCAAACCGGCAGATCCAAGAGAGTAAGAAGTTGAGCCAAGAGCTGAATCCTCTGTAACTGCGGGCTTGCTTCTGATGCGTTCCTAGGACCGGTGCTCTAGCTGCATATATATACATATACACATTGCTCGGAATGATGCAAATTATATCTATTGTATATGCGCTGATAGCTAGGGTGTCGATGACAACAATGCATAATACTATGCCTATGCATCACATGTACGTGTAATCTAAATTAAGCAACGATGCATCGTGCCGATCGCCCTCTATCGCGATCTGCATTCCTTGTAATTGCATACGGTGCTGTTAGTAACGATGAACCAATAAGATCACCCAGCTTCTATCTGAATATAATATATGTATGCAATGATATACTCCCTCTGTCCGGAAATACTCGTCGCATAAATGGATAAAAATGGATGTATTTAGAACTAAAATACGTCTAGATACATCCATTTCGCTGGCAAGTATTTCCGGACGGAGGGAGTACTAAGTATGTATTAGTCTGATGTAATCAGTTTGTAAACAAAATCATCTCCCCTAGTTACTTCATGCCTACTTCCTCTAGATTGCAAATTAGGCGAACGATATGCCATCAAATATACTATGTTGGATACTTCTACACTTCTATTTTTTTATTCCGTGGATAAAAATGGACACATTTATTTTAGAAACTCATAGCTTCTCTATCTACAAATATAAAGGACTGCTGGATTAATATTAATGTTAATAAATGATGATCTTTGCATGCATTGTTCATTGTACGTAGCCTTTTTCTTGTTTACTCGGGAGTACTAACTAAAACCAGCAGGAGAATGTTGACCGCCAAGCGGCAAACAAAAGAAAACAAAGTGCTCTCACTCGGAGCCTTCTAGCTTACCCGAACACTCCCCGTTCAACATGGTTTATTTGGTCATCCTTGAAACGACCCCAGCTTTTGCAAGAAGGTGGGCATGCCCATTGTAGGTATCCATATTAGGTTTGAACGATTTCCGACACCATAGGAAAGTTGCAACATGCCCAGTCATTTATCAATCTTTTTTTCATCAGGAGAACTCCAGAAAATGTAAAAAATTGTCAGAAACCCAAACAACTTGGTATGATGCCTTCAATTGGTCATACAAGACCATGGAAAAAAAATGATGCCATTTCAAGGATATCGAGAAACAATTTGCTCTCAGACGGAACCTTCTAGCTTACCCGAACACTCTGTACAACATGGGCTATTTTTGGACATCCTTAAAATGACTCTAACTGTTGTAAGCAGGTGGACATGCCCATTGCAGACATTCATGTTAGGTTTGAACGATTTTCTGACACCATATATGCAAGTTTGCGACACGTCCAGCCCTTTATCGGTCTTTTTTCCCAGGTAAACTCCGGAAAACCAAAGAAAAAAAAGAAAAAAAGGCCAAACAAAACAAAAAAACTAGGCCGAGAAGATGCACAACAAAAAGAATAAAGGGAAACACTTCCCAGAGGTCTGACAGGAACAATTCATCAGACCATCCGCACGCTGTCGATCCACATGGCATGGATTGCTTCTAAAATCCATCGATGCCCGCATAACCTCCCGATTATTGGGCCATGTCCACCCATAACTCCTCCAGTTTTATACGGGGACTCAGAAGTCTTTCCTAATTATACTCACCCATAACTCTTCGCTAATTATACTCACCCACACAAACTCCCATCCGTGTCATATTATGTGAGGAAGCATGTGTCGTTTGTGTCGACTTTGGTACTGAAGCATCTATGGCAAAGTAAGGTAACATTATGCTATGCGTGGAGCAACAAAATGCCACACAGAATTTGCTAACAACCATGGTAATATCTGTGACTCGGCAAAAATGTTTGCAACACATCTGAATTACGTTTCTATCACACAACAAAAAAAAAAAATCCATTGATAAGAAAAATGTTAATTATTTGACAACCGATATGATGCTTCCATGGTATGTGAGAAATGTTGCGTAATCTAGCTGTTTTATTTCGTTTGCATGAAAAAATGCTTCCGTCAAACAAATTAGGGAGTGGTTTATTACCTAATTAGCCATGTCCCAAACCGAGCGTTGTAGCGGGCGCACTCGCATTAGCCTCCCCCGCTTTATGGAATTTTTTTTTGAACACAGTACAGACGCAAACGCTCGTATACACGTGCATACACTCACCCCTATGAATGCACACACGCACACCCTATCCATATGAGCACTTCCGAAAGACTTAGCCGGCATATCATCTTGAAATTTACGAAGTCGCCGTAGGCACCTCGTCGTCCCCGCAGCCGCCCGCCACCGTCGCTCGCCGCCGTAACCCGCGCGCCACTGCCACCGAGGTAGCTCCTCCTACCTCCCTCCCTCCCTCCTTCCTCCCTACTCCTCATCCCTCCCTCCTTCCTCCCTACTCCTCATCCCTCCCTCCCTCCCTTCTCCCTCTGTTCCTATAGAATGTAGGTAATTTGAATGTAGGTTTTAAAACGTAGACATTGTAGAATGTATTTTTTTAATAGAATATATTTTTTAGGTCATTTGAGTAAATGTAGGATTTTGTGACTATTTTAGGTGTATTGAGTAGAATAGGAAATTCTAGGTCTTTTCAATAGAAATTTTAGTATTTTTCTATTCAATATAGAAATTTATAGTAAGAAAATTTAGTTATGTAATTTTTTAGTAATTTTTAGTACTGGACAATTTCTAGGTCATTTGTCATCGGAGCTTCTTCTACTTCCTCTACATCTGAGTCGGTGAGCTAAAAGTCCAATTTTGACAATGTTTTTATAGAAGTTTTTATAGATGTAGTAGTAGATGAGTAGTTGTGACAATGTGAAGCTATTTTTGTTTGAAATGATATTGATTCAGATAGCATTTTAAGTTTAAACTTTTCTATATAAAAACGAAGTTGTCTCTGTTCATGCTTAAAAAAGAACATGTGTATGTGCATGGACATTTTTGTATCGCAGGAAAAATCCGAGTGGCCTATGTTTTGCCGGAGTGTTGATTCATTTAGATTGCGGCAAATTTCAGGCGCTCGATATGTCCTATTTTAGCAAAGGTCATGTCGGATTTTTTGTGAATTTTAGCATGACTTGTGCTTGAATATGTAGGAAATATCGAGTGCCCTGGATTTTCCGGAAAGAGAAATAAACCACCTTTTGGGTTGACTTTAAGTCTGTCGGGGCTCCATACATGACGGTCCAAAAATCAGTGAGGGAGAGTGTCCACCATATATGAGAGTTAAAGATTGCTAACTGCTGTCGTGGGGGTCGCTCTTCCTCTTCTTTCTCGTGATAGACCTTTTGGTAATGCATGGGAAGGAACAGAAGAGTGACCATCACAGATGATCAAAAAATTAGTGAGGGAGTGTCCACCATATTTGAGAGAAAGAGAATCCCGACTGTTGTCATGGGGGTCGCTTCTTCTTCATTCGAAGGTGCCAGACATTTTGGTGTAATGCACTCGGGAACGAAGGGATGAGCGACCATCACCGACTGTCGCAAATGTCAGAGAGGAAGAATCCCGATTGTCGTCGTGTGGGTCGCTTCTCCTTCGTTCCCGTGTGCTAGACATTTTGGTGTAATGCACTCGGGAACGAAGGGAGAGGAGCGACCATCACCTATTGTCGAATATATCAGAGAGGGAGTGCCCACCATATACACCACGTGAGATGAGAGTTTTCAAGGAAGACTCGACAGACCGAAAGTCAACCCATGATGAATAATAATGATCTATGTGTTGAGTTCCTGTTATTTGCCGTCGATTTTTAATATTTGACTTATGAACACACGAAATACAAGACCGTATGTCTTGGAAAAGCTTGGTTTCAAAGATAGGGACAGTAAGGAGATGAAGAGAGCTCACAGTAGGACGAAGCTTGGTTTCACTTTTTGGGTTAAGCTATTTAATGGAGCAAAGCTATTTAATGGAGCAAATAGCTCACATTTTGGTTGCTCAACTTGGAGAGGACTATGCAAGGCCTATGAATTTAAGGAGGATATGAAAATAACCTTCGATATTCGGCACGAAGATGAAGTTGAAGATAATATCGATATTTGGGTGGATGTGGACACGCTGCCAATTCTACCTCTTTTTGAGTTTGTCAAATAAATTTGTTAAGTAATTTATATTGTTTATTTAAAAATCATTGACAGCTTATTTCCATTCTTCAAGAAATGTACGGAAGGTAGTAGACAAAACCTACTACACTGATGGCTCTGAATTAACTTACGAGGAGAAAAATCATCTTGTCTCATTTATTACTGATGTTGAGACTTTCAATAACAATTATGAAACTCCTCCATATTATGGTCAATACGTGCCACTAGTCCATGTGTTGAACTACGGTAACATCCATGGAAATGGCATCCATATGTTACAGTAACAGTGAAGTGAGCCCCAGTTAGTTGCAGCGGGTCTTCACATTTCTAGTAAATAATATCCATATGTAATACCGCTCCAGAAAGAGAAGTTGCTAATTAATTAGCATATATACATATGAAATAAATACAACTGTTTCTAGAAGCAACAACGCCAAATACAGCTAGGAGTCTAAGACAATAAGAAGCTTGCAATAGTTCAACTAAAAGTGAATATTGTTATCCTCCAAGCCTTTTATTGTGTGACAGATGGGAAGCTGAAAATCTTTTGATATATATAGCTCCAGAATGGTGTTATGAATTTTTGTTTGCTCCCTCCATTCCATTTATAAGGTGTATTAGTTGTTTCGGTAAGACCAAGGAGGAGCTTGGAGTGGTATTTTGGGATTTTACCTCTGGTTAAAATGTGTATTAGTTCATTAATTTCTAGCAGTTGTTTAATTGCCCATCCGATCAAACGTTGGGAGTAAAAGCATTAGTATGGATGCATCGTGTCGGGAGTCATAATTGTTTCCTGTTGCTAGCTATTCAGAATAAGCAAATAACAAGCATGCGCGTGTGGATACGAAACGAGTTGAGGGGGGCCTGCGGATGGTGCGATAACTGCCCTACGACGGGATAAGCATCCGTGTATGTGCAATTAACGAGTGGAGCTAAAATCAGCAATCGGGTGTAAAAAGATAAATGCACGTTACAATTCTGAAATTGTGCTAACTAAACAACCATAAAGAAGGGAGTAGAGGGAGTAATAATAAATGAAACTTTAGCTACAAATGCAAAGGTGAATAGAGAGGTGGCGAACCTTTGATTTTTCCAGCCATCACTGGAATACACTTGAAGAAAACTTTGCTGAAAGTTTATCCGATTCAAAAAGTATCTAATTCCCTTAGGAATTTTCAATAGCTCATCGTCTGGTCCACTCTCTGTTGTTTTTTTCCTTCTTATTCTTTTAGGAGTTGGCTTTAGGGGAGTTTCCACAGAGTCGCCAGTTGGCTTCTTCGCGGCTCTTTCTGTTAGAGTTTGCATAGCGTCACTAGGCGACTCATCTACAACTGATCTAGAACGAAGAACCCTGGTACTCCCAGATGATCTCAAAGGATATGTTCTACTTGACGATGCCCGGGAGTATTTCCTTCCCCTGTTTGCCGCCCTTTTGAAATTTTTCCTTTCCCCCAATAGGGTTGTATGTGGAAAAGGAAAACTTCCCCTGTTAGCTCTCTGAGGGTTTGCATATTTCTGAGTCATGGTAATGTTCTCAGCAGAACCAGAAGTATTGCTTTTGTCCATATCGGATGGCAGACAGAAACAATATTATTGTAGTAAAAAAGAAGAAGACGGTTTCGAAGAATTGTCTTCTTGCGGAGTGCAGTCGCAACGGAATCGGGATTTCAGCACCTGCAGCAAGTACACAAAGTATAGTCAACATTTGTGGGTGTATGAACTGAGATCACATATACATAATATCACTTATAAAACATTGATAGCTAACTTTGCATCTTCAAAATATCTTGTTTTAGTTCTAAAAAAAAGGTTTTAAAGCCAGTAGAGTACATTCATTCCATTATCACAACACGGTACGATGATTAAGACGTATTCATGTGCATCTATATATAACGCATTGTTGCAATCTATAGTTGAAATTACATGCATGTACGAAGTCTAAGACCGATTCTGTAATTTTCTACCAGCAGTGAAGCAGTCTCAAAACTTGGGCACCACAACCTATACACAATCTATAATTTAAATCTACTGCTTTTCAGATTTTTTTTCAAAAGTATGACAAATTTTATAGCAAATTTGAAAACTAGCGGGCTGAAACAAAAAAACCCAGAAATAGCACCCTGTCGGCCTCCCGTGGGCCGAGGGGGTGCTGGTCGGCCGGCTGTGGGCCGAGGGGGGACTGGTCGGCCTCGTGGCGGCCCAGGGGAGGCCTGTCGGCCTAGTGGCGGCCAAGGGGGGCCTGTCGGCCTCCAGGAGGCCGAAGAGCTCCTGGATAAGGCCGACAGCTCCTTTCTTCTTCCTCCCTTCGCTGCTTCTCCTCTCTCTCTCGTTCCTCTCTCTGTATTCTCCACCCCCGCGCCGATCTCTTCCCTCATCCACCCATTTTTATATCCAACCCGCAGAAACAATAGATCATAGCATTCTCCGCCGGCGTACGGTAATTTTTTTGCTATGGGGTAGTTTTTTGTGCGTGAGGAGGAGCCATGGTGGGGTGGAGGAGGTGTGGCTGGTGAGGAGGTGGTGGGGTGGACGCAGTGGTGGTGAGGAGGAGGAGGTGGTGGTGAGGAGGAGTTTCGGTGATGCAAGTAGTCCGCAAGGTGACCGGTGCCGCTGAGTTGAAGAGAGGAGGAAGAAGAAGGGGACACACGCGTCGAAGGTATAACTATGTCGTCATAATTTTTATTAGTGTAGCCGGTAATATTTTTATTAGTGTAGCCGGTAATATTTTTATTAGTGTAGCCGGTAATATTTTTGTTTAGTGTAGCCGGTAATATTTGTAGTTAGTGTAGCCGGTAATATATTTTTTAGTGTAGCCGGTAATATTTGTAGTTAGTGTAGCCGGTAATATTATTTTTAGTGTAGCCGGTAATATTTTTTTTAGTGTAGCCGGTAATATTTTTAGTTAGTGTAGTCGGTAATTTTTTTTAGTGTAGCCGGTAATATTTTTAGTTAGTGTAGCCGGTAATTTTTTTGTTCGTTGCGATTAATGAGAAGGTGGCAATGACTGACAGGTGAAAATGTCTGAATCAGTAAATTTGACTGTTTACTACGGCCCTGGTAATGTTCGATATAATGAGTTGGGGGTTGATCTTAGCGAGTTTAAAAATGGCGTCATGACACTTTCAGACCCAAACAGAATGGACATTAGACAGTTGAAGTACTGGTTGACTACTAGTTTTGGGCTGGATCCTGAAGTATGTTCCGTCAGTATTCATGCATTGTGGACGAAATCCTGTAAAAATGTGAAGTGAGAGTTGATGCCGATAGATAGGAGCCAGCATTGGTTGACAACGTTAAGTTGTTGCCGAGACAGAAGAATCCACCCATATGCCCTAGTGCAACCTGTGGCGAAGGAGGAGAATACCGTACAACTCCACTTGGGGTATGAACCCGGCCACGGTAGTCAAGTGGCTAACGAGATTTATTTATCCGGGTCACAGCCACCGGATGTGGATGCTAGCCAAGCCGAGAAAGAGTCAGACTATGCGCCACACAATGTTTGTGGTCATGATACTGGGCAGAGTAGTCAGTCGATAATATTGGCGGAGGATGTGGATTCTGATTGGGATGAGGAAGAGGAAGAAATGCTGAGGGTGATGGAGGAAGAGGATGGGGATGGATTGGCGGAGGATCTGGATTTTGAAAATTCCGAGGATGAAGTGGAGGTACCGATTCCTTCTACATGGGATCAGGACATATCCACCGGCCTTACGGTCAACGATGGCCATGAGACTCCATGGCAGTATAATCTGAACCAAGTCCAGATAGGGGCTATGTTTGATACAAAGAAAAAATTGAAGTATGCGGTGATAAAGTGGCCTATGTCTACGCAGAGGGTTTTCCGGACACACATATCAAGTCCAACAAACTATACCGTGAAGTGTGCTGAAACAGGTTGTCCTGCGAAGGTGCACGGGCACGTGCCGAAGTATAACATCCACTGGGTTGTCACCAATGTGGTCCCACATAATTGTGTGAGGAAAAACCTGTTGGTTCGTCATCCAAACCTGACTTCAACTCTCATTGCGCAACTCATGTATACTGAGATAGTGGAGAAGAAAGTTATGGAAGCAAAACACATCCAGACAACAGTGAAGGTCAGATGGAATTATGAGATTCCTTATGGGAAGGCTTGGAGGGCTAAGTAGAAGGCTATGGAGGAAAGGTTTGGGACGTTCTTCGACTCATATGATAATGTTGTCCGTCTCCTTGACATGCTGAAGGAGAGGAATCCCGGCACTTATGTTAACATACAACACACGAGGTTGGAGAGTATACCAGATTTCAAGGTGTTGAAACGAGTATTCTTCTCTTTCGCTATGTGCATCGAAGCTTTCCGGCATTGTCCTCCTGTGATGTTTGTGGATGGTACTTTCCTGACTGGTCAGTACAAAGGGCAAATCCTGACTGCTATTGGTGTGGACGGGAACAATCAAATCATCCCACTTGCCATGGCATTTGTGGAGGGTGAAAACTTTCCGAGCTGGGTATGGTTCTTCCGTCAAGTTAAAATTGCGATCGTGAAAGACCGACCAAACGTGTGTGTCATTCATGACAGACATGCTGGTATATTGAAGGCCATGAAGACACTAAGGAATCCAACAGCTAACGAACCAACACCTTGGAAGTACTTGCAGAGCCGGTGGTGCATGCGCCATCTTGGGGCTAATTTTTTCTCACAGTTTAAGAACAAATGGTTGATGAACTTGTTCAAAAAATTATGCAACCAGAACCAGCAGCGCAAATACGAATTTATTTGGTCAAAACTAGATGAGTTTACTAAGAAGCAGGTCCGTGCGAGGAAGAAAATGGAAAAAGATCAAGTTAAATTAGCAGCACTCATCGCGGAGCTAGAGGAGCCAGTAGGTCTTTGTGACTTGCCAGCAATTGACCCTCCTAATACTCAGAGAAAGAAGGGCAGGGCAATAAAGAATTTTTCTGAGTGGATAGAGAAAGAGCCTCCGGTGAATTGGTCTTTGCTGCATGACACCCATGGACCTAGGTATGGCCACATGACAACCAATCTTGCAGAGGTGTATAACTTTGCACTCGGAGGGAATAGAGCATTGCCACTCACAGCTATTGTAGAGGCTGTATTCCATGGCACTTTGAGATATTTCAGAGAAAGGCACGAGTTAGCAAAGAAGCATATTACAGATAACTAGAACACACCTTATTGTAGCCGTGTCATGGAGTACATGGCAAAGAAGATAGAGAAAGCAAAGAAGCACACTGTCAGACTCATAGGTAATCAGGAAAGGAGGTATGAGGTTCATCTTCCTACAGATGGTTTTGGTTCTGCAAATGATGTGAAGACGCACGAGGTAAAAATTGGAATGGAATTTTATCCAACTTGTGAGTGTACATGCAACAAACCGAAGTTGTTGCACCTGCCTTGCTCACATGTGTTGGCTGCCTGTGGCCAGATTGAGTTGGACGCTATCTCCTTCGTGTCCCCATACTATTTAAAAGATGCAGTACTCAATGTCTGGACATGTGTGATGACAGGGTTTAGAGTCGTCGGCAATTTCAACAAGGTAAATGATGGGGAGAGAGTATACATTCCGGATCCAGAACTTTGGCGAACAAGCAGGGGCAGACGTAAGGTAAAGCGCATCCGAAATGATATGGACCAATCTGAAGCTGGTGGAGCAACCAGACAATGTTTGCTATGCGCGGCTTATGGGCATAGGATGAAATATTGTCCCGACCTGAACAAAGACGGTGCTTCCACATCGACAAGTGCTTCTACATCGACGACTGCGACAACAGTAGGAAGAGGCGGATGTGGTCGTGGCAGTCGTGGTGGTCGTGGCAGTCGAGGCCGAAGGGGCGGACGAGGAAGAAATAACTCGCAAGCTGCATTCAGAATATCACTAATCATGTAACGCGCATGTCAATCTCAGGTATAGTCGCGCAGGAGGAAACAAGTCCCACGATTCTTGGCTTCGCGACATTAGCCCTTACGTGGACGAATGGACTACTGCGCCGACAAATATCTGGGATGAGGTTCGGCCCTTTGACTGGGACAAGTTCGGGTTGTATCTGCAGAGTTACCGGCATAGCACCAGGATCTACTTGGTTCCATCAGCAGCTCCTGATCAGATCGAAGCCCCTCTCATCAGCAATATGTACCCAACTGCCTCTGTTATGGGAACCAGACACCACGCGGTACATGCTATAGTTCTCACATGTTAAGGTTTTTCTTAACCTGAACATATACAATTGGTTGACTATTCGTGTTGTCTGCCATACAACAATGATCTAATTGGTTAACTCTCCGTGTATAGGGTGACTTGACAAGCGAGGCGCTAGAGGAGGTTTCCGCTTTAATGCAACGCTTTGAGAGGGGAGATAATATCCCACCGCGAGAGAACGTCTCATGGTTGAGGCGTCTTGATGAAGCTACGCGGGATTTACGCAGCTGTTACATGTAGACGATCTTCGGATGTTGCTATTCCTCGTCCAGCACATCGTCCGCCACGCCACACTCTGCATCGTTCAGAACCTCGACCCTCTGTGCAGCGTTCAGAACCACGACCCTCTGTGTAGCGTTCACAACCAGGGAGCTCTTCCTGGCAGCAGACACCTTCTTCACAACCAGGGAGCTCTTTCTTCCAGCAGCCACCTCCTTCAGAACCAGGGGGCTCTTCCTGGCATCATCAGATGGACCTAGGTAACACTACTTTGTACATTCTTTTAAACATTGTAGGTTCGCAAATCAATTTTACATGTTTAATGTTTTACTTTACCGTAGTCGGCAGCCAGTCGCAGCCGTTCATGCATTCAGTCTAGTCACCGATGCTTAGTGGTGCTGGTTCGTTCTTAGCCGGCGACGACGACGATGATGACCGAGCTGCAAACACCTATGAGTTCTCGCAGACAGTTCTTCACACTCCACCACCACCATTGACGTAGGAGACACAGACAGACGAGGTTATCTATAGTCGTGGTAATCGTCAGCATCATCCACCGGCTGATCGCTTATCGCCTTCCGGTCCTCGTCCGAGGAAGACCCATATTTGTCGTCGTCCCCCCCAGTGATATTGTTATCTATGTATGACTCGTTATCTATATTAGTTTCAGACTATTCGCATGTGTTACTATCGCACTTGCTTCTATCTGATCAGGAGACATATATTGTTTTATGTATGCGAGAGACATATTACTATTAATCCGCATTGTTATTCGAGTTACATTTCCAAAGAGACTGCAACCGATAATTAAGATACAAGTACATCTCACATTAAAGGTAGGGCTGAACTTAAAAAATACAGCTTACATACTACATGAAGGCATCATCGTCATCCTCCGTCGATGCAGCACTCTTGCCCTTCGACGATGCGGTACTCTTGCCCTTCGACGATGCGGCACTCTTGAACTTCGATGATGTGTCACTCTTGCCCTTCGACGATGCGGTACTCTTGCCCTTCGACGATGCGGTACTCTTGGCCTTGGTGCTCGGCATGAAGATATCGTCTTCGTCTTCGCTGTCGGCAGTCCATAAATATGTATGCTCTGCTGCAGTCCTTATAAAATTTTCACTCTTCGTCTGCACTACCTTCTTTCACCTTCCATGCAACCTAAGAAGTTCTTTACGTACCTCCTCATAGGTCCTTTCAGGCCACCCAGACCTACGTAATGCGTGAGCCAACTCATTCTATATGGTGTCACTACCGATGAGCTCGTTCCATGGAACTATCCTATTGTCCATCCTGAAATTGGTGGCTAGCCTAAGAAGACATTTGCTCATCTCAGGGTGAAAACTACGATCAAAAGGATAATCGGACATCTCGACTACACTAAAATGGACTGCTTATCCAACTCCGTGTGAAGGGGGTTTTATAGGTAGAGAGGAGAAAATGGCGGGAAAGAACGACTGCGGTATGGAGGGAAAGGTGGCAGGAACATATGGCGGGAAGGGGTTGGCGGAAAGGGGTTGGCGGAAAACGGGTGGCGGGAAGGGGTTGGTGGGAAACGGGTTGGCGGGAAAATATTGAGGGAAATGAGGGGGCACGGTTCTGCAGCAATTATAATGAATTTATTTGTCAAAGCATGGAGGGAAATAGTTGCGCGGAAATAATGGCGGGAAAGGGTTGACGAGAAAGGATGGCGGGAAAGGGATGGCGGGAAAGGTAGGCCGGGAAAATATGACGGGAAAGGGATGCCGGGAACATATGGAGGGAAAGAGTTGGTGCGAAAGCATGGAGGGAAATAGTTGCGCGGAAGCATAAATAATATTTTTACAATATTTATAACATGGGCAATCATTGTACATCATTAATAAGTCAAATTTCACAAAAAGAAAACATTTCGGCTTACTAGAGGCCGACAGGAACCCACTCGGCCGTTTGGAGGCCGACAGCCACTAGTCGGCTTCGTGGAGGCCGATAGGCCACTGGTCGGCCTACTGGAGGCTGACAGGCCCCCCTCGGCCCACAGCAGGCCGACATGCCCCCATCGGCCCACCCCAGGCCGACAGGGTGCAATTTCTGATATTTTTGCATTCTGCCCAATAGTTTTCAAAAAGGCTATAAATTTAGTCATAGTTTTGAAAAAAAATCCTGCTTTTCATATCCAAGGGCAGTCATGATTTCGAGTATACAGAGTTCCGACTAGCTACAGATCGATCTAGCGTGAGCAAACCATCAAAACAACAGAGGCTTGTAAACTGAACTTCCGAAGCAATCCATCAATCCACTGGTCTCTCTTCTAAAATCAAACCCAAAACCAACCAATCCATCTATCCATCACGAAGTTTGGATCGGAAGGGGTCGAGGGAATCTACCGATCTCGCGGTGACCATCAAAACAATAGAGACTTGTAAACTGAACTTCTGAAGCAATCCATGAATCGACGGGTAAACTGGACTACCTCGAATCCAAAACCCAAAACGAACCAATCTCGCGGATCGGAAGGGCTGCGCGAAATCTACCTCGAATGTTTCTATTTGGCCGCCGCGGGAATCAGAAGCCGACGAGGAACGAGGAGACGGGGTCGAACGGGGGTGGCGTAGCGGAGCTGGCTGGACGTGGAAAGAGGAAGGAAAGAAGGCTGACGGTGGTGAACTACTCACCGCGCTGGCCGCCGCCGCTGCCGCCGGTGGTCTGTCGCGAAGCACGGCGGGGATGTGTCTGAGCGAGGCGATGAGGGCGATCGAGGGGAAACTGAAAATTAAGGCACGCGGTAGGTGGCGAATGGCTTCTCGGACTGGCCCATGTGCAGCTGTTTGGAGTTTGGACCCACTAACAGAATTGTGTACGGTTTTATGACATGGATGTCGGCCCATTTAGACAGACGAAGAAAGTGTCTGCCATGGCTCACAAAAAAAGGCGATCTGAAGATACCAAAAGAATTGGAGCAATGAGGAGAGACGATCTGAAGATACAGAAAAAATTGGCCATTTGAGTCTGTACAAAGATGGACAGTGAATCCTTGCGCCACCGGTCCCGCTACCCACCTGTTGTTTGCTCCACCACCACAGAGCTTGGTCTCCGCCCCGGCCCCCGTGCGCCGTCGCCGCCACAACAGCATGCCGCTCGGGACGAGGGCGCGCGCGCGAGTCATTGAGGAAGGGAGAGGCGGCTCGCCGGCGTGAGCCGGTGACGCGACGGTCAGGGTGGAGCTGGTGGGTAGGGTTGTTGGAAATAATCTTGTTGCCTCGTAATTAGCTAGGCTGTAGGTTGCAGGTCGGCAGCAGCAGCAATTACGTGCCTTAGTAGCTCAGTGAAAAAACAGGAGTAGCTGTATACGGCTGCAGGTTGGCAAGTCGGTAGTCTTTCCTTAGCATGTAAGAAACGTGTGGTAGAGTTTCCAGCCTAGTTCTAGCTGTGAACGTAAGCAACTGTAGTAGATATTTCTCTAGATCGGTTGTAGTCCTAGTCGGTTCAACCTCCTATAAAAGGAGATGTATTCCCCCGGTTTGTAATTAGGCCATCCAGTATCCATTCCATCCGGCGCCAGAACAAAGGAAGCAAGCTAGCTTCTGGTAGTAGTGGTAGTACTAGTACACCGTGAGTTTGTATTAGTGTGTGTATGTCCACAATATATCAAGTGTGTGCTACTAGTTGGTACTAGCTTTAGTATACTTTGTTTTTCCTCGACTTCGTCTGATCCTCGGGAGCCAGCTACTCTATAGTTTGGGCTAACAAGGATGGGGCGCGAGGGAGTGGCCCGGCTCAAGCTCCTCGACAGGGTTGCTCGAGGGAGGGCAAGACGGCCGGTGGTCGAGCGTGTCAGCAGGGTGGCGCGCGGGGGCAGGGTGACTTGCGAGGGCACGGTGCTCCTCTCTCCTGGTGGCGCTGCATGAGGGAGACGAGGGAAGGATCAAGGGGATTGGGAATCAGGGGTGCGAGAAAAATATTTGTTTTTCTTTTTCATATCTAGTTTTCTAAAAAACAAAGTTTTTTTTGGTAGCCTGTTGGTCAGTTCCATGTGTCTCTTATGATGACAAAATAGAAGGATTCATTGTTTCTCTTGGAGTTGTTGGTTAATCATTCAACATTTTCACTCGTTCAATATTGTTCCCTGAAAATGAGGTCTGAATGAATCAATCTATTAATCAAGCACAAGAGAATGGTTGAGTTTATTAGTGAAAAACCAAGCGAAACCCATGACAACTAGCTCAAACCGTCGTCATGAGACATGATCGGCACCAACCATTAGCCTAGCTAACACCACACACACACCGTCGAAGACTACTATGGACTAATTCATGCGTTAAGTACCATTCTAAAATAGAGTGAGAGCATATCTCAGGTTACTTCCATGAGCCTCTGAAGTCTTGAAGAATAAGATGTTGTCATCGGTGTAAAGCAGGTGGAATATACCAAGGCTCACCCTAGCAATTTTAATTAAAGTGATTCTATCACTAGAAAGTTCACGCTCCAAACATTTGGACAAATCTCTTGCCATTTGTAAGGATAGGAAAGAACCATGGAGGAGCTTCTCCGTTGTGACTTGTCCCCGGGTTGCCCTCGTTGACTAGGTGAGTCATCGGGTAGGATCAACGGTACAATTCTAACCATCTCGGGACTCCAAAATAATTTTATTTGGTGGTCTCATTTTCTTTTGCTTCGTTGCTTTAAGGGGAATCTATGGGTCTTGCGTTGCAATGTAGCATTGGAGGTTCTAGTGTGGTTTTTAATGTCCTCCAGTTAAGCGATAGATCATTTCATTTTTCTGTTGCCAATAACAAAGCTGGTTAGCTCACATTTGGGCTTAAAGATTGTGTTTGTCAAAATTTCATATTTCAATTTCATCTCTTAAGTGGTTGTTTTGCTGAACTCATAAAGTATGATACAGATTGGCATGCTGATGTAGATTTAATCCCCCCCCCCACCCCCCCCCCCCCCTAGTCTGATGGTGGCCAAAGATAATTTTGATTTTCTATAGCCTGGTGCTTATAACATCCATCATCGCAAAAGAACTAGGTATGTTTCATAATTGGAAAAATAAATGCAGGGTATCGAACATAGTTGGTGAAGAGTATTTAAACCACGGCGAAGTGTAAGTTGAGTGTTACACTCAGTTTAGTGTACTCGGCTTAATTTATATCGGATTATGGGCGGTAAGCCGAGTGTCAGTTATCGTGTAGTTGGCTTATACGTAAACCGAGTGTAAAACAGTGGCATGCGGCGAAAAAAAGTATTATCACAGTCGATAGAACCTAACGGAGGTGCCACGTGGCACATCTGTAAGACAAGTGTCACTTTAAGACGTGTGCATAGACGGCCACACGGTTTACCGGTAAGCCGTGACAGTGGTGTAAGCCATGTGTCTCCCATGTTCACGGCTTAAATGTAAGCCGGGGGAGGGGAGAATGCCATGTACCTATCTACCACACGGTTTACATGTAAACACGTGAGGCCGGGGTACTCCATGTGTCTTAGGACGCACATGGCTTATTATGTAAGCCGAGTGCCCTCTCACTGTGTTTCCCGACATGGTAGGGCTCCCAACTGCTACCACATGTCCAATATAAAACTAGTCTTCAGTTGCCGCACTCGGCTTATATATAAACCGGCACATGTCATTTAGTTCTTTGGCTTATATAAGCCGAGTACTTTTTCTGGACTATACTCACGCATCATCGGAGAGGCACCAAGGATGATGAACCCCTCCGTGATCGTGTTCCCCTCCGGTAGAGTGCCGGAATAGGGCTGTAGATTAGATCTCATGGTTCTGGAACTTGCGGCGGCTAGAATTGTGTTTCGCCGACTCCCCTAGGGTTTCTGAAATATTTGGGTATTTATAGAGCTGAAAGGCGGTGGAGGAGACCCCCGTGGGCCCCACAACCCATCAGGGCATGCCTGGGCCTCCTGGCGTGCCCTGGTGTCTCATGGGCCCCACGGTCCTCCTCTCTAGTACTTCCTTGCCTCCCAAGTTATCTTCTGGTCCAAAAAAAATCTCCAAAAAGTTTCGCAGTGTTTGGACTCCGTTTGATAGGGATATTCTGCGAAGTGAAAAAAAAAACAAGCAAAAAAACAACAACTGGCATTGGGCACTATGTCAATAGGTTAGTCCCATAAAATGATATAAAGTTGCTATAAAATAATTTTAAACATCCAAGAATGATAATATAACAGCATGGAACAATAAAAAATTATAGATACGTTGGAAACGTATCACTTACCGGTCAATTGACCGAGTAAATTATCATGATTCTTCAAGATTTTCTTGAAGTTTTCGTTCTGCTCAGTCTGGCTAGCAATAAAAAATTTAAGAGTTTCTTCAAGAGTATTTCTATTGCTACCATTAGCTACACCAAAATTATTTGATGCTCCTCCATTATTAGGATGAGCAAGTTTTGGAGCACATCTATTGTTTTTCCAATTGGGATTATAGTTATTACGAGCAATAAAATTCACATCACTGATATCCTCATCGGTGATGGCATTGACATTTACCTCCTCTTTACCTTTCATCAAAGAGATAAGTTCTTCCAGCTTGGTTGTCAACTCTGACCTATTCACCTTCTTGGTGGTGGTTCTTTCAACATGCCATTGGGCATGTTTCTCTTGAATATCATCTAGTATATTCTTGACATCTTCTATGGGTTTTCCCATCTTTGTTCCTCCTGCGCCTGTACCAAGCATAGTTTTTGACATATGGTTTTAGCCATTATAAAACATATGAAGGATTATCCACTCCATTCCATGATTGGGGCAGTTTCTTATAGCTTCTTTCATTCTATCCCACGCTAGTGCTAGTGGCTCACATTCCTCTTTGTTGAAACCTGTAACCTGAGAACGTAATTGCATGATGTTTGTAGGTGGGCAAAACTTAGATAAAAATTTGGTACAATAAGCATCCCAATAACTTATACTTCCTTTAAGCAAAGCTAAAAGCCATTTTTAGCTTTTCCTCTCAAAGAGAAAGGAAATAAGCGAAGTTTCAGAGCATCTGTGTCATAATCCTTTATGTGTGTCATGTTGCACAATTCAGTAAAATTATGTAAATGCATACCTGCATCCTCAGAAGCAGAGCCTCCAAATTGGTCCTGTTGAACCATGGAAACTAAGTTTGGTTTGATCTCATATTCTGCAGCTGCAACATCAGGTTGTGCTATAGGTTCATGTAGGAGATATGCCCTAGAGGCAATAATAAATGTTATTGATTATCTCCCTGTTCATAATTAGGTTTATGTTCCATGCTATAACTGCTATGGTTCTCGAGTCTACAATAACCACGAGGCTCGGAGGAAGACTCATATGCACGTGTGGAATAATAAACGGTAAAATGTATTCCTAGTCTGGCCTTTGAGACTAGCTCAAGTGTTGCATGATGGTTCTGTTTTCCTGATCATGGGCATGACTATGCCGGCAACTTTGAGGGCACAATGTTAGAAGAACATTTGTGTTGAATCGACCCGAATTGATGTTATGCTATGGGATACTTTCGTCACAAGTTAATGGTTAATAACACAGAGATGGTTAATGTTTGCATGATTCCTCAGACCATGAGAGTATCGAGTTTCTTCATGCTTGATTCATGAACTTTGGGGTTTGTTAAACGTCATCCGTAAATGGATGGCTATTACGGCGGCTTACGGGTTCATGGGAAAGTATGTCAAGTAACTTGATAGCTCAAGATTGGGATTTGCTCCTCCGACGATGGAGAGATATCTCTGGGCCCTCTCGATGTTACGGTATCCATCATCGTCTGGCCAGACACAATGTGATTTGATCACAGGGATGCCGGAACACAGGAACGAGAAAAGAGAACAATACCGGTAACGAGGTAACTGGCTTAGTGGACAAGTTGTTGATCCACGGGAGTGCCAACATGTCTCACCTTGGGTATTTGTAACATATCGCGAAGCAACAGGAATAGCACACGGCAACTGGAGGTTCACTCGAATATTCATTCGTGTGGGTATAGGGGTCAATATGGGTGTCCACGGCTCCGATGTTGATCATTGATCGGAAAGGGTTCTGTGTCATGTCTATACTTCACCGAACCTATAGGGTCACACGCTTAAGGGTCATCTATCTGCTGAATACTAGACAGGGAGTCTGAGAGAAAATCACCGAAAAAGTTTCGGACACCGAAAAAGTTTCGGACAGCGGAAAAGTTCCGCAGAGAGAGGTCACTGGATGAGTTTCGGTGAAACTGAAAAGTTGTTTCAGAGGATACCATAAAGTCAAATTAGTTTCGGCACATGCCCGATAATTCTTGGAGGGTGCCAGAATCATTCTGGAAACTTTTGGGAATTTTCTGGAAGAAAAACCGGAAATGTTCCGGAGCTGCCGGAACCACTTCAGATGCTTTTCGCAGATGAAAATCACTATTCTGGAATTGTTCCAGAACGCGTTGAAAATTATTTTAGTGGGTACTGGAAATGTTCTAAGCCCACATAAATATTTTCAGTTCGAACGGACGCTGAAAAATGTCGTCGTGAATAGTGAAAGTACTTTTTGGGTTACTTTTTGGAAAGCCACCTTTTTGGGCTTTTGCTCCAAAATATCTTGGAGATGACATGGATGGATGTGGCTGAAATTTCAGCCCCTCCACCCCTCCTTCTCCTATAAATAGAGGTGGAGGGGGCTGCCCAAACTCACTCATTCTCACATACATGCCATTGCAATGATCTGGCTTCTTCTCTCCCTCCTAGCGAAATAGTTTCGTAGAGCCGAAAGGCTGTCTGGGTTCCGGCAGGAACTAGTTCTGGACCGCGAAGCCCTGCCGGATAGATGACACCGTATGTGTGCAACTCTGTAGAGAGGTCGTAGTTTCGATCTTAGTACCCGAGGGGCTGTTCGAGAGTGCCTCCCGAAGGGCTGTCCATGTGACGGTCCGAGTTCTGTGAGTCCTCCCGAAGGGCTGTCCAAGTGACGGTCCGAGTTCTGTGAGTCCTCCCGAAGGGCTGTCCGCGACACCGTCCGGGGGACTGTCCGACCGCCTCCCGGAGGGCTGTCCGAGTGGCGGATGAGGGTATACATCCTCGCGGTTGGGAGGTTGTAAATCCTAGCTGCGGGGATCTGCACCGCCGATCGTCATCGACTCTACTTCCGCTGCGCTACGAGTCAGTAACGAAAATGATCAAACCTTGTATGCAGTCTCCATAGTGGTCCTGGGCTGGTGCGTAGGTCGGAAATTTTTTGTTTTCTGCTGCGTTACCCTACAGTGGCATCATGAGCCGTGCTATGCGTAGATGCAGGTTGCGATCTAGAATACATGAGATGTATGGGTGTTGCACAATATAATTATGTAGTAGATGAGTTCTATTACTGAAAATTATTTGTGCGGGTAGCAAATGAAATCTGTTACCCGATATTCTTGTTGCTTCCCTGGAATTTGCATATTTCTGATCTTGATAACAGCATGGTGGAGTTTCAATGTTCTGGCAATCCGCGATCCTGATTGATCAACGAAGTGCTAACAGTTCATTGAATTCCATCGTAGTTAAAAAGAAAGATGAAATTTCGCAGACGAAAGGGCAATGCAGATATGATCTGCACGGGGGGCATGCGTATGACGAAGTTCAGTATGGGGCTCAAGATTTTATTATCTCGTGTCTCATACGCCCCGCGATGTTAATCTAGCGACTTGGATTATCATACTTGATGATGGACGTTGGTAGCTTCGGTTTGTTTCGAAACCTTAGAAGCCACGTAAAACAAGTTTTTGCTTGAACCGATTAGAGACGTCTAACTTGGTTTTGCAGGAGGGTTTGCATGTGCATATGATGTGGTATAGCAGTGCTCATAATAATTTGATTATGTATGAGATGACTATATGATGTAAATTGATTAACATGACCTGCGTGTCATGATTCGGCATGATGGTTGGAGCCATATGATTGTCACTTTATTGACCAGCGTGTCAACCTTAAGTAATGCATTATTTTATTAGCTATAGAGATAGCAATATTATCTTGTGCATCGACAAGGTGGTGGCAATCTTCGCGAAGGTGAACACCGACGCGAATGCCGAAGATGAAGAAATACAAGACTTCTCCGTCAGAAAGGGCTATACCATATCATGCTATTATGAATTGCCTGAGATGTTTATCCCTTATGATGCACCCTTCTTGATTGCGCGGTAGTCGCTTTTATTAGGGTGATCTCTCACAAAAATATCAAGTAGTTAGTGTTCTCCCAAGTGTAGCACCGTCACGGCACCTAACTTTTCGGGGTGCGCCATGTCCACATGGGTACGAACGATTAGAGAAGTGTGAGGCGGGTGAGGTCAGACCTCGCAGCGAGATCACTTGGTTGTCTTGACGTTCTGGCTTGATCGTCCTGAGCTCGGAACACGCCCATCGAAAGATGAACAGGAGTCACATAGAGATGTGATCGGCATGTTTGCCCACCAATTGAAATTCTCGTCATCAGTGATGTCCACATCAATGGCGTTGAATTGAAATGTGGATCTTGTATCACTCAAAATCAATTATGAGAGATATTGATTTGAGTGGGAGCGCACTACTGAATTAACTTGTTTAATTCTCAGTGCAATTAATTTTGAACACTGTCTAAGTGTGGTTTGCATAATAGTTGTAGAATAATGGCTCGCGTTTCCACCTTCCCTATTAAAATTGAATAGCTGTTAAATATCTGGTTAAAACTTTACGGTTGGTAACGTAATGTGAGGATTGTCCTCAAGGGTGCCGAGAAGGACTTTATCCTATCGCATACTTTGGTATTCTCTCGCTTATGCTATGGATCATATGACTCTCGTCCTTCGATCCAAAAGCTAGAATTCTGTTTCAGTCAAGTGCAATACATTTGCTTCCATGAGACCCGAACTTCGAAAGTTTGGATAGTTATGTGATATTCATGGAATCTGAAAATCATTTTCAGAGACAGACAAAGGCTAAAAGATATGAGATATCCAAAGCAATGTTTGTTTGCAAACTATTAGTAAAGGAGTTTACTATGCATTAGACTGATAAGAGAGGGATCCAGAAGAACGCCTGTCATATGATGAAAGGTGAATAAAACAACAACTTAAAGAGAAAGGAAGTATCCGAAGGGTGTTAGTGAAACTTTCACGCCTAGGAAGTCCAGGGCTAACGCCACTCTTAAGTTGGGTGCTTCTTCTGAGAGTAGGAGAAATGCTAAAAGTTAAACTGTTAGAAGTATAATGGCAATAAGAAAGAAGACTGGAATATCCAGCTCATGTATGAATGTCATACAAGTTTTTGATGTATAGAAAGCTGGTCAAAGATATAGTTCTTGGGAATTATGATTAAATTGTTAATCACTAATTCTTGGGTATTGTGAGTTAATCACAAAAATACCCGCTCGATTGCATTCTGTTGCAACTCGATGTAAGAACTACTATGGCCTGAAAGACTAGCCAGGGATGAGGTTTAGGTATACACAGGGAACATAGTAAATGTTACTATACCTTCCATCGGTGTATTACTGTCTGTATTTATTTTCATAATTCATTTAGAGTTTTACAAACACTAGCCCATTGCATAAGGTATCTTGCAAGAAGGTTGTTCATAAGAAAACTTTTTATGTTCGAAGTTATGAATAACATAAGGGCCATACTTTCATTGAGAATGAGATGTATGTTATGAATAATGATATTAATATATTACCTCTGGATTTACTTTCATAATTCATTTTAGAGTTTCATACACTCTAGCCCATTGCAAAATATTTGTTGCAAAAGGGTTGTTCATAAAAGAACAATTGTTGTTCAGTATTATGAATAACATGAAGGGTCGTGCTTCCATTCTCGATGGGATGTATGTTATGAATATTGATGGTAATATGATACATCCATAACACTGATGCTAAATGTCGTAAGACTAAGAGAATACCACATAAGTGTGGCACTACATTTAGTCACATTGGAGAAACCCGCATGGATAAATTCCATTATGATGGATTTTGAAGTCGTTTGATTTTGAATCATCTGACACTTGCAAATTTCCTCTGAAAAGTTTAGTGACTAAAATACCGTTCACAGGCCATAAGGAACGAGCAAAGAACTTATTGGTGATCATACATTTTGATGTATGTAGTTCAATAAATGTTATTGCAAGTAGTGGATTTATCTATCTTCAAAAATGACTCAAGTAGATATGTGGATATTTACTTGATGAGACGTAAGTCTGGATCTTTTGAAATCATTCGAAAGGTTTTCAAATATGAAGTAGAAGTTATTGTAACAAGAAAATTATGTTTCTACAATTCGATTGCAGAAAGGAATATTTGAGTTACAAGTTTAGCGAATGTCTGATGAGTTGTGAAAGGGGTTTCATAAACTTGCACCTCCCGGAACACCACTGCAAGTGGAAAGTCCGTGAAGATGTAATCGAACCATTTATGACATGGTAAGATCAAAGATGACATAAATAAATTTGCCATTACCCCTTTTAAAGAGTGATGCTTTAGAGACTGTGGCTTTTACACTGAAAAGAGCTCCATCAGGTCTATTGAAATGACGCCATGGTATGGTACGCCCAACCATGTTATATCTTTTCTTAAACATTTGGAATATGGGGCTTGTGTAAAAGGTTACAAACCTATTCCAAATCAGACAAGTGCTACTTTGTAGGTTATCCCAAGTAATTCGGTATTCCTCCCTCACTATGCCAAGGAAAAAGGTTTGCCACAAAGAATGGTATGCTTTTTGAAGAAAATGGTTCTTTCAAAAAGGTGAGTGGGAGAACAATGCAACTCGACAAGATAACAGTATCTTCGTCATCAGATCAAAGAAAAGAGACCTTGGAAGTAATTCCTGAGTTTCCTACTGCGACTGATACGGAAGTCTCTACAATAAAATGTATGGACTTCGGTCGAACTTGCAGCTGAACCACGTAGGCAAAAGCTCGTGCAAACCTCTCAGGTGCGCAAACGAGATATTGTTGTTAGACAACAATATACCTACAATACACAAGGAAGCGTTGATGGGCCCTGACTCCGGAATTGGCTAAATGCCAATAGAACCCGAGTTAGTTTCCATATAAGTGATTCAAGATTAAAACCTTGATACACCTTTCGGAAGACTTAGAGTCTAACGAATATTTATGGAACTTAAAACTGATACGGATAAAAATGTTTTATCCATAAAGCTCGACTTGTTGCAATAACAAGTTCAAGGAGTTGACTACGATGAGGTTGTTTCATCATAGCGATGCTTAAAGTCGGTTCGGGTTGAACTAGCAATTAATACATATTTCAATCATGAGATATGAAACATGGATGACAATAGGATTTCCATCTGATGGAAACGAAACCAAGGACTTGCATGTGTTACAGTCCAAGGTATTTTGTCAGTCCAGAGGATGCTAGTAAGTATGCAAACTTCAGAGTTCCA
Organism: Thinopyrum elongatum; assembly: GCA_011799875.1. Taxonomy (NCBI): domain Eukaryota; kingdom Viridiplantae; phylum Streptophyta; class Magnoliopsida; order Poales; family Poaceae; genus Thinopyrum; species Thinopyrum elongatum. Next base: position 6,568,520 of record CM022300.1, on the reverse strand, counting down.
GCAATGGACAGAAGAGAGCAAAATGGAGTTGGAATCTTCGTGTTTTGATGAAATAGTCAAAGGGGTTTGACTTCATCAATGGGTAACGAAGATGCTTATGATTCAAGAAAGTAAGTGGGAGCATAATAAAATTTCTAAAAAATGTTGTGTGCTTGACACATTGTTAATTGGAAATAAATTTCTTGACACGAATTAGGACTTCATTTGAAAATAGTTTTTCGATGAAGTGCTTGGGCTAAATAGCCTTTATATTAGGCATGATGATCTATGGAGATAGATTTACCTAATGGGGCTGAGCAAAGATACATATTGACAAGATGCTAAAACCTTTAACATTAAAAACGTCAAGGAGTGATTCTTGCCGAAGTCACATGGAAAGAGTTTTTGCAAGACTCGGTGTCCCAAAACACTGATGAGCAAAATACATGATGGAGATTCCACACACTCTTGTGTTTGGATTAATCATGTATTCCATGGTATGTAAAAACAACCAGATATGTCCAATACTCCCAAAGTTGTTGCGAGTATAGATACCAAAGTGATCAAAAGTTCTGATCATGGGATAACAGTGAAAAAGGGTCATTGAGTACTATAGTAGCACCGATGACATGTTTTCTCGCAAGCGGAGATCATGAAGAGTTCATTGTAAAAGGTTACATCGATACAGTCTTCATCCGTGCTCCAAGCGATTTTCGATTTAAATTGAGGGTTTTGTGTAACACACAATATGGTGGCACGGTAGTTGGAAATTGTTCCAAACAAGTTACTGTGGCGAATTCTATAACAGAGGCGAAGTATGTTGCCGCTTTTAAAAGCGACAAACAAGATGCTGAATCATATAGTTCTTTCATGAACTTAGTATGGTTCCAAGAAGGCTTTGGTCAATGGGACACTACTGCAGGTAGTTGCTCCATAACTCAGTCTGAGGAATCCAGGTTCGACCTGTGATTCACATACATACGAAGCCAAGTCCACACAAAATATGAATTTTGTGAAATCGTGAAAACGCGAGGATACGCAAAGATACACACGGAGCTGAAGTCGTCAGATCCGTAGGACATCAGGCAATACCACATGCGAAGCATATTTACACCGGTGTGCCACAGGTGTAAAGTGCATTAGCATTAACTAGATTATTGACTCTAGTGCAAGTGGGAGTCTGTAGGAGATATGCCCTAGAGGCAATAATAAATGTTATTGATTATCTCCCTGTTCATAATTAGGTTTATGTTCCATGCTATAACTGCTATGGTTCTCGAGTCTACAATAACCACGAGGCTCGGAGGAAGACTCAAATGCACATGTGGAATAATAAACGGTAAAATGTATTCCTAGTCTGGCCTTTGAGACTAGCTCAAGTGTTGCATGATGGTTCTGTTTTCCTGATCATGGGCATGACTATGCCGGCAACTTTGAGGGCACAATGTTAGAAGAACATTTGTGTTGAATCGACCCGAATTGATGTTATGCTATGGGATACTTTCGTCACAAGTTAATGGTTAATAACACAGAGATGGTTAACATTTGCATGATTCCTCAGACCATGAGAGTATCGAGTTTCTTCATGCTTGATTCATGAACTTTGGGGTTTGTTAAACGTCATCCGTAAATGGATGGCTATTACGGCGGCTTACGGGTTCATGGGAAAGTATGTCAAGTAACTTGATAGCTCAAGATTGGGATTTGCTCCTCCGACGATGGAGAGATATCTCTGGGCCCTCTCGGTGTTACGGTATCCATCATCGTCTGGCCAGACACAATGTGATTTGATCACAGGGATGCCGGAACACAGGAACGAGAAAAGAGAACAATACCGGTAACGAGGTAACTGGCTTAGTGGACAAGTTGTTGATCCACGGGAGTGCCAACATGTCTCACCTTGGGTATTTGTAACATATCGCGAAGCAACAGGAATAGCACACGGCAACTGGAGGTTCACTCGAATATTCATTCGTGTGGGTATAGGGGTCAATATGGGTGTCCACGGCTCCGATGTTGATCATTGATCGGAAAGGGTTCCGTGTCATGTCTATACTTCACCGAACCTATAGGGTCACACGCTTAAGGGTCATCTATCTGCTGAATACTAGACAGGGAGTCTGAGAGAAAATCACCGAAAAAGTTTCGGACACCGAAAAAGTTTCGGACACCGAAAAAGTTTCGGACAGCGGAAAAGTTCCGCAGAGAGAGGTCACTGGATGAGTTTCGGTGAAACTGAAAAGTTGTTTCAGAGGATACCATAAAGTCAAATTAGTTTCGGCACATGCCCGATAATTCTTGGAGGGTGCCAGAATCATTCTGGAAACTTTTGGGAATTTTCTGGAAGAAAAACCGGAAATGTTCCGGAGCTGCCGGAACCACTTCAGATGCTTTTCGCAGATGAAAATCACTAATCTGGAATTGTTCCAGAATGCGTTGAAAATTATTTTAGTGGGTACTGGAAATGTTCTAAGCCCACATAAATATTTTCAGTTCGAACGGACGCTGAAAAATGTCGTCGTGAATAGTGAAAGTGCTTTTTGGGTTACTTTTTGGAAAGCCACCTTTTTGGGCTTTTGCTCCAAAATATCTTGGAGATGACATGGATGGATGTGGCTGAAATTTCAGCCCCTCCACCCCTCCTTCTCCTATAAATAGAGGTGGAGGGGGCTGCCCAAACTCACTCATTCTCACATACATGCCATTGCAATGATCTGGCTTCTTCTCTCCCTCCCAGCGAAATAGTTTCGTAGAGCCGAAAGGCTGTCTGGGTTCCGGCAGGAACTAGTTCTGGACGGCGAAGCCCTGCCGGATAGATGACACCGTATGTGTGCAACTCTGTAGAGAGGTCGTAGTTTCGATCTTAGTGCCCGAGGGGCTGTTCGAGAGTGCCTCCCGAAGGGCTGTCCATGTGACGGTCCGAGTTCTGTGAGTCCTCCCGAAGGGCTGTCCAAGTGACGGTCCGAGTTCTGTGAGTCCTCCCAAAGGGCTGACCGCGACACCGTCCGGGGGACTGTCCGACCGCCTCCCGGAGGGCTGTCCGAGTGGCGGATGAGGGTATACATTCTCGCGGTTGGGAGGTTGTAAATGCTAGCTGCAGGGATCTGCACCGCCGATCGTCATCGACTCTACTTCCGCTGCGCTACGAGTCGGTAACGAAAATGATCAAACCTTGTATGCAGTCTCCATAGTGGTCCTGGGCTGGTGCGTAGGTCGGAAATTTTTTGTTTTCTGCTGCGTTACCCTACAGTTCATGCATGAAACTGTTGCTAGGAGTAGCAAAACTCCCAAGATTACGAGCCATAGTAAAATTTTGGATTTTTCTACTGACAAGACTTGCAACAAAATAAAACTTGAACTAAAACTGAAAAGATAAAGACAAAAACAGAAACAGAAATTAGCTTTAACAAAAACTCTAAACACGAAGACAAGGAATACTAAACTCCTTCCCAGCAATTGTGCCAGAGAAAGGGCTCAATATATCCTTTTTGTTGACCCGATATTGGACCTAAAATGAGTATCCCGCACCTATTTCCCCAGAGGTGACCCTGGGTTATCGAACCCACGAGAGGAAGAATCCCTTGAAACGATGGCCTCTAGCAAGCTTTTGCTGAAGTGTCAAATCCAGCTTTTGACCGCATCAGCAAGCAAATATTAACTCCACCACGTATAATAAAAAGAAGGTACGGGGTAAGGTCTTAATGCTTGCAACCATGTATTGGTGTTGGGATAAAAAATGATATTAGTTTGTGCTCTGGAAGTCACCCATCAAGAGGTGCTTCCTTAGTTTGGAATGAGGGATGTGTCCAAATAACATCCTGACCGGCACGAGTCCTGCATCAAGAATTAGTTGTCCTACCGAAGGCCCTACAAGTATGAACTAGATGATAGATGGCTATGGAGCTGGAGATGGCTGTGGAGGTGAAGATGGCGGCGGGTTGGGTTTGTGGATGGAGATGATGATGAATTGGTTGTGGTTGTGCTCGCCACTCCTTTTCTGCCTCTTTTGTTAACATTTTGACGGGGCCGCCTTAATAGAAGTTGTTTAGGTGGACGAGCTACTACGGTATGCACGCCAATCGACCTCGCATGCGATTACTCGTGGTCGCATTAAACACCATCTTTTGCTCTGAAGCCCTCCTGACGTTTCCTTGTGATTTTTTCCTTCACCATTTTCCTTTCTTTCCTTTCTACCACATGATATCTTCGCTTTTTTGCCCAATTCGTGTGTAAAAATATTAAAGAGAAGATTTTTGGAATCTTTTGGATTCATTAGTTATTAGTGGTAATATCGGAGTGAATATATCTGTTTTAGTGAAATATCTCGGTTTAAATAAGGTTGAAATGAGTGTAAAAATATCACTCATCATATGTGTATGTCTACCAACGTGCCACATACGGATATATGTACACCTTATAGTCAAATGACAATACTTCCCTTATATGGTTTGTGAGGGAGGGTGCACTGAAGCAAGGCTCTCAAAAATATAGTACTTCTCACTGTCGAGATATCAAGTATTGACATCCGGCAGCAGTAGTAGAAAGTTGAAAAACAATAGCACATATATATTATATATACTCATCGAGCAAACAAGTGTAGAAGGAACACACCTATCCAGTAACACCCTTGGAAGTTCGACCAAGTTTGTACAAGGAACACTCATACTCCTCTAATTTATCACTAGCAACACAGTTCATCCGAATACGATCAACATCAACAGTTAAAGAGACAAATGCCACATACAGGTTGTCCTGATGAGCAGGAGGCGACGCCCGTCACGTGTTGTTGTGATGTATAGGCGGCGAGGGCCATCACGTGTGGCCTCGTGTTGATGCGATTACAATGCTCAAATCTAGCAACAACTGCTCGGGGACTACTCGGCATTGGAATCGGCAAAGCGACATCGATGGCGGCAATGCGAAGATGTGCATCAGTTGGCAGGTTGGTGGTAGTGCGGCCATAGAGTTGTTGCCATGTCTCCACACCATTGTCGTTGCCAGCCTCTTCCCTATGGCTTTTTATAGCGCGTCCGCGTGATATGGATCTCGATGATGTTCAGCTCTCTGTGTTTCTATGAAAATTTTGTGCTCGCGCAGATAGATTGATCGCATGGTGATATCATGTCCAAGAATGTGCACGTGAGTGGCTACCTCCAGGCATGAATGCCATGGAATGGTTCTTATTTCAATTTCCAAAGAGCATGGTGTGTGGATGCCTTCCCATACAGCTTCGTCGGTAAAGGGTGGCGGCAACACGTGGTGTCTTCGGTTTGGTGGTGCTCTCGACCTCTGAGGTGAAAACTTTAGGTCCAACCTTAGATGGACGCACCCAGTAATGGTGGTGTTTCACGTGCCATGTCCTCGATGCAGTCATTGATGTGGCACAGAGGGGCGGCGGCGATGGCGGGTGGAGGGTATGGATGGGTGGGAGAGAGAGCAGCTGGTTGTGGCCATCAGATAAATTGTATGCCCTTCCATATCATTCTAGCACCAATACCTCATAACCTTTGACGGATAAACTATCCTAGTGATTTTGATACCAATCTCCATGCTTCCATGATTTCTAGTGTACCTAGATATATATGCTTGCCATTAAGGATAACAAGATGGGGTCTATTTCTACATAAATAGATCTTGTCTACATCATGTCATCATTCTTATTGCATTACTCCGTTTTTCCATACACTTAATACACTAGATGCATACTGGATAGCGGTCGATGTGTGGAGTAATAGTAGTAGATGCAGGCAGGAGTCGGTCTACTAATCTTGGACGTGATGCCTATATAATGATCATTGCCTGGATATCGTCATGAGTATTTGAAGTTCTATCAATTGCCCAACAGTAATTTGTTTCCACCGTTTGCTATTTTTCTCGAGAGAAGCCACTAGTGAAAACTACGCCCCGGGTCTCTTCTTTAATATATTTGCCTTCAAGATCTATTTTGCTATTCGCTCATTTATTTATTTGCAACTTTTATTTTCAGATCTATTAATCCAAAAACCCAAAAATACTTTGCTGCAATTTTTACTTATTTATTTTATCTCGCGTTCCCGCGAGATCTATTTATCCAATCTACTACAATTTTATCTATCTCGTTACCCGAAAGGGATTGACAACCCCTTTAACACGTCGGGTTGCAAGTATTTGTTCTTTGTGTCCAGGTGCTGCTTACGTGGTGTTGCGTGGTTCTTCTACTGGTTCGATAACCTTGGTCTCATCACTGAGGGAAATATCTACCGTCGCTGTGCTGCATCATCCCTCCCTCTCTTGGGAAAAACCGACGTAGTTGTAGCAGACATCAAGAGGAGTTTCTGGCGCCGTTGCCGGGGAGACATCATCAACATCAACCAGGTTCCTAATCACAAATCTGATCTCCTTGCAATTTACATTATTTGCTATTTGCCTCTCGTTTTCCTCTCCCCCACTTCACAAAAATTTGTCGTTTTATTCGCCCTCTTTTTCGTTCGCCGTTTTCTCGTCAGATCTGTTTTTGAGTGCAATCTTGTTGCGAAGTCACCATGACTCAAGAGAAAACCAAGTTGTGTGATTTCTCAAATGCCAACAACAATGATTTTATTAGCACTCCGATTGCTCCTCCCGCCACTAGCGCGGAGACTTGTGATATTAATACTGCTTTGTTGAATCTTGTTATGAAAGATCAGTTTTCCGATACTCCTAATGAGGATGCCGCGTCCCATCTTAACACTTCGTGGAATTATGCGATATGCAAAAGAAAAAAGATGTGGACAATGATGTTGTGAAGTTGAAATTATTTCCGTTTTCTTTGTGAGATCACGCAAAAATTTGATTTTCCTCTTTGCCTCACAATAGTATCGATTCTTGGAATAAGTGCAAGGTTGCTTTTATTACTAAGTTTTTTCCGCCCGCGAAAATCATTTCCCTTAGAACCCAGATCATGAATTCAAGCAACTTGAGCATGAGCATGTTGCACAATCTTGGGAAAGGATGAAAATGATGCTAAGGAATTGCCCAACTCATGGGTTAAATCTTTGGATGATCATACAAAATTTTTATGCGGGATTGAATTTTGTTTCTCGTAATCTTTTAGATTCCGCCGTGGGGGGTACTTTTATGGAAATTACTTTGGGTGAAGCTACCAAATTGCTAGATAACATCATGGCAAATTATTCACAATGGCATACCGAAAGGGCTCCTACTAGTAAAAAAGTTAATTCGGTAGAAGAAATAAATTCTTTGAGTGAAAAAGTTGATGCTCTTATGAAGTTGGTTGCTAATAAAAATGCTCCTATTGATTTTAATGATATGCCTTTGTCTACTTTGATTGTGCAAAATAGTGATGCCATAGATGTGAACTTTATTTTGCGAAACAACTTTAATAACAATGCTTATAGAGGTAATTTTAATCCTAGGCCTTTTCCTAGTAATTCCTCTAATAATTATGGTAATCCTTCTTATAATAATAATAGGAACACCTCTGATCTTGATAATAATATTAAAGAATTTATCAATACTCAAAAAAATTTCAATGCTACAATCGAAGAAAAGCTGAATAAGATTGATGATATGTCTAGAAGTATTGATAGAATTTCTCATGATGTGGAAAATCTCAAGATGAAAATTTTTGTGCCTAAGGTTGAGGAATCTATTAAAGCTCTTTATGTTTCTATGGATGAAAGTAAGAAAAGAACCGCTATGCTTAGAGCTGGACGAGAATTTTTAGAAAAAGCGTTTTCTAGTGATTGCTTTCATAAAAGTGATGAAGATCTTAAAATGATTGGTGTTTCTTCTATTGATTCCTTGTTTAATAAAATTAAGATTGATGATAAAGGGACTGGAGAAGAGTCAACTTTAGCTAGAAGGCGTCCCGATAATTTGGAGGGTGAAAATCTTGTTGAAAATTTTGATAAAAGTGGGTTTGAAGAGGTCAAGACTTTAACTAGTGATGTGCCCACTATTTTGGATTACAAAGTCTTTAATTATGATAGTTGCTCTTTGGTTGATTGTATTTCTTTGTTGCAATCCATGATAAATTCACCCCATGCCTATGAACAAAATAAAGCTTTTACTAAAAATATTGTTGATGCTATGATGAAAGCTTTTGAAGAAAAGTTGGAATTAGAAGTTTCAATTCCTAGAAAACTACATGATGAATGGGAACCTACTATCAAAGTCAAGATTAAAAATTATGAGTGTTTTGCTTTATGTGACTTGGGTGCTAGTGTTTCTACAATTCCTAAATCTTTGTGTGATGTGCTTGGTCTTACCGATATTGAAGAATACCCTTTAAATTTGCACTTGGTGGATTCTACTATTAAAAAGCCTATGGGAAGAATTAATGATGTTATTATTCTTGCAAATAGGAATTCTGTGCCCATAGATTTTATTGTTCTTGATATTGATTGCAATCCGTCTTGCCCAATTAATCTTGGTAGACCGTTTTTACGTACTATTGGTGCCGTGATTGATATGAAAGAAGGCAATATTAAATTTCAATTTCCACTAAGGAAGGGTATGGAGCACTTTCCTAGGACAAGAATTAGGCCACCTTATGAATCAATCATAAGGGCATCTTATGGATCTCGAAACAAAGATGACAATACGTAGATCTTTTGCGTTATGCCTAGCTAGGGGCGTAAAACGATGGCGCTCGTTGGGAGGCAACCCAACTTGTATCTTTTTGCTTTTTGGTTTTCTTGCTGTTTTCAATATAATACCCAATTATGCCTCTGATTAGATGTATTTTTGTGGTTGAAATTAGTGTTTGTGCCAAGCAAAGCCTTTGGGATGATTTGGGTGATAGTTGATTTGATCTTGTTGGAAAACAGAAACTTTTCCGTCCAGTAAAACAAGTTTTAAAATGCACAGAAGAGACAAAACATTCTGAATTTTTTACACAAGATTGATATACAAATTGCCTCTGTTTTCCTAATTTGTAAGAATTTTTGGAGTTACAGAAGTATGAGAACAATTTGTATCTTTGCAGACTGTTCTGTTTTTGACAGATTCTGTTTTCTTTGCATTGTGTGCTTATTTTGATGAATCTATGGTTTCCTTTGAAGAGTTTTTGCCATAGAAATGTTAGAATACAGTAGATATAATGCAAGAACAAAATTTGAATGGGTTTTATACAGTACTTAAAGTAAAGATTGGTTTTCTTATACTAACGGATCTCACGAAGGTTTTGTTGAGTTTTGTGTGATTGAAGTTTTCAAGTTTTGGGTGAGATCACGATGGATGAAGGAATAAGGAGTAGCAAAAGGCTAAGCTTGGGGATGCCCGAGGCACCCCAAGATAATATTCAAGAAGTATCAAGCAACTATGCCCCCGAGTGGCATCCCCTCTTTCTTCTAACGACCATCGGTATTTTACTTGGAGCTATATTTTTATTCGTCACATATTATGAGTTTTGCTTGGAGCGTCTTGTATGATATGAGTCTTTGCTTGTTTTGCTTTTTATTTTAAGTCTTGAATCCTTGCTGGACACACCTTTGTGAGAGAGCCAAAAATTATGCTATGCTTGCTCCTATGCTTCACTTAAATTTTTAAAGCCTTGGAATTGCGCTAGTGCTTCACTTATATCTTTTTGAGCACGGTGTGCTTTGTTATTTTTGAAGAAATGCTCTCATGCTTCACTTAGATTTATTTGAGAGTTAGTAAAATTTTGAAGAAATTCTCTCTTGCTTCACTTAGATTAATTTGAGAGAAAGAAATATTATGCTCATGTTCTTCAATTATATTTGTTTGAGCTTATTAAAAGAAACATATGAAACTAGTCCCAAAGTGATAGATATCCAAGAAGGATATAATAAAAACTTTCATGAAGATCATTGGACAAAAAAAACTTGGTTCTTAGTAATAGTTTTGAGATATGACGATATAATATGTGAGCCATGTTGATGAGTAATTGTGCTTTAGCAAGAATATTGGTGTTAAGGTTTGTCATTCCCTATGCAAGTACGAAAGTCAATAGTTATGCAATGAAATTATATCTTACTTATGGTGCATTATTCGTTGTTACTTATGCTTAATGCTTGCTTACGAGATTATTCGTTTCTTGGTTGGGTGCTTCTCAATCTTTTTGCTAGCTAGCCTTCATTTGCACTAAGTATGATCACTACTTGTGCATCCAAAACCCTTTAAACCAGTTTTGCCATATGAGTCCACTATACCTACCTATATGCGGTATTTCCGTGCCGTTCTAAGCAAATTTGTATGTGCCATCTCTAATTTTCAAAATAAATATCTCTTTTGTGTGCACGTACCGCTCGCGAGGCGGTGACGGGTGACCGATATTTTCCATGCTACATGTGTTATTCTCGCGATGAGTGTTTATCCACTTGTCATTGCACGAGAGTACGACAAAGGTATTAGGGATGCCCAGTGCCGAAATGAAAAATGAATTTACTTTATGTTGTCAAATAATAAATTCCATGGAAAGTGTTGGTATGGAGGGCAGCCGTGGATATGGCTAGCCATGGAAAGTGAAAGAAATGGTGGAAAAAGGAATAAACTTCATTTTTTGTTTGGGAACCGCCTATGATATATCTAGCATGGAAAGTGTTGGGAGCTCTAAGTCGTTTTCGTTGGTGAGAAAAGTATGCCTCTCAAAATGTTTTTATCTCTCAATTTAAGCTTTGAGCTCTGGCACCTCTACAAATCCCTACTTCCCTCCGCGAAGGGCCTTTCTTTACTTTATGCAATTTTTATTTTTAATTTGAGTCTCCATCTTCTCTTATAAGCACCAACTAAGGGGCACTATGATCATACTTGAGCATTGGGTGTAGCTAATATTCGAGTGTGTTTCATGAATAGATCAATGATTGAGCATGACGGGTTAGGAATAACTTGCTTTAGCGTTGATATTTTGAAAGACATGTTTGCTTGTTGATATGCTTGGGTATTTAAGTTATCATGTCGAAACTAGACTATTGCTTTGAACCATATAAAAGTCCAAATGTCCATGCTATTAAGAAAAGAATATGTGATGAACATGTTAGGCAGCATTCCACATCAAAAATTCTGTTTTTATCATTTACCTACTCGAGGACGAGCAGGAATTAAGCTTGGGGATGCTGATACGTCTCCAATGTATCTATAATTGTTGATTCTTCCATGCTGTTATATTATCATTCTTGGATGTTTTACAATCATTTTATAATCATTTTATATCATTTTTTGGTACTAACCTATTGACATAGTGCCCAGTGCCAGTTGCTGTTTTCTGCATGTTTTTTACATCGCAGGAAATCAATACCAAACGGAGTCCAAACGCAGCGAAAGTTTTTGTGAATTTTTTTCGACCAGAAGACATCCAGTGGGCCGGAGAAGCACCTGGGGGGTGCTCCGAGGGGAGCACAACCCACCAGGGTGCGCCTGGAGGCCCAGGCGCGCCCAGGTGGGTTGTGCCCACCTCGGTCACCTCCCGCACCGTCTCTTTGCTCTATAAATACCCCAATATTCCAGAAACCCTAGGGGAGGCGACGAAAATTAATTTCAGCCACCGCAAGTTCCATAACCACCATCACGGAGGGGTTCATCATCCTCATTGGTGCCTCTCCGATGATGCATGAGTAGTTCATTGTAGACCTTCGGGTCCGTAGTTAGTAGCTAGATGGCTTTCTCTCTCTCGTTTGATTCTCAATACAATGGTCTCTTGGAGATCCATATGATTTAACTCTTTTTTGCGGTGTGTTTGGTGGGATCTGATGAACTTTGAGTTTATGATCAGATCTATCTTTTTATCCATGAAAGTTATTTGAGTCTTCTTTGATCTCTTATATGCATGATTGCTTATAGCCTCGTATTTCTTCTCCGATATTTGGGTTTTGTTTGGCCAACTTGATCTATTTATCTTGCAATGGGAAGAGGTGCTTTGTGATGGGTTCGATCTTACGGTGCTTGATCCCAGTGACAGAAAGGGAAACGACACGTATGTATCATTGCCATTAAGGATAACAAGATGGGGTCTATTTCTACATAAATAGATCTTGTCTACATCATGTCATCGTTCTTATTGCATTACTCTGTTTTTCCATGAACTTAGTACACTAGATGCATGCTGGATAGCGGTCGATGTGTGGAGTAATAGTAGTAGATGCAGGCAGGAGTCGGTCTACTAATCTTGGACGTGATGCCTATATAATGATCATTGCCTAGATATCGTCATGAGTATTTGAGGTTCTATCAATTGCCCTACAGTAATTTGTTTCCACTGTTTGCTATTTTCCTCGAGAGAAGCCACTAGTGAAAACTACGGCCCCCGGGTCTCTTCTTTAATATATTTGCCTTCAAGATCTATTTTGCTATTCGCTCTTTTATTTATTTGCAACTTTTATTTTCAGATCTATTAATCCAAAAACCCAAAAATACCTTGCTGCAATTTTTACTTATTTATTTTAACAAGTGATGGGGAGACTCAGCTGGGTCTTGCTCTGAAGACTCCATGTCTATGGCGGAAGGAGCACATCAAGCTTCCAAACTGGACGCCTCCGCCTCCAGTGAGTCAGGGCACTCGGCCTCCTCCTCCTCCTCCGGTGAGTGATCAGGGCACTCCGCCTCCTTCTCCGGCTGCTCCGGCGCATGAGGGCGGCACTCCGCCTCCTTCTCCACCTGCTCCGGCGCGTCCGAGCAGCCCACCTCCTCCTCTGCCTCGTCAGCAACGGCGGAAGACAGAAGCCGCCGCTCCGGCTGCTCCGGCATGTCGGAGCACTCCGCGTCCTTGTACTACTCGTCAGCAGCAACGGAAGAGAGACGCCGCCGCTCCGGCGTCTAGCAGTACAGCCAGAGGCAGGAGGCAATACAAATTTGGTCCATCTCTCAATCCTCTAGAGAAGTTACCATATGAGATGACCGAGGAGGAAAACGCGGAGATCTGTAAAGCCCAAGTGAGGGACTTTTTTGCAAAGAAACCTCCACCTCGGGAGGAGAAGATAGATCTGGTGAAAGCGAAGCGCACTCTCGATGCCGTGATGCGACCACCACCGTCTCCGCCGCAAACCAACTATGAGCGCATTATTGAAAGGACATATCAGGAAGCGGAGCGGTCGGGAAGTACTTGCAGTGATCGAAGGTTAGCAGAACGAAGAAATGGGAAAAAAAATCCCCAGCTCGGCGAACAAGCGAACCAATCGTGCCCCCCGCTCAAGGTGTCTAGCGATATCGTCGTTAATCATCCGGGGATGGTGCCCGGTACCAATCCTGCAGATTACCTGCCCGACGATGCACATTTTGATATAATGGAGGTGGACGAACACAAATACCGGCACGGGAAGCCTCTCGTCAAACCTGGTCATCCTCCTCTAACAACGATGATGCGAAGATTCCATGAGTGGTACATGGACACCTGCAAGGAGTCTGGGAAGGATACTTTGACACTGAGAGTTAAAGAGGAGCACGACCTCGTTGGAATTGATCTGTTGTCTGTTCCATTTCAGGAGTTCTTCCAGTTTTTCAATCAAAAGGCCCTCGATAAAATAATCGTCACTTGCTACTGTCTGTAAGTACTACTTCTGTAATTAAGTCTCTATATATAGCTCAGCTCTTTCATTGCATGTAGATATAATTATCCTCACTATATTATGCAGATTGAAGATCGTCGAATGCAGAAAAGCACAAATCTATGATATTGGGTTCATTAACACAAATCTCATAGATGAATGGACGGTCAAATATAATGCCAAAGAAACTGAGGCCAACTTGCTACAATCGTTGCTTCGAAATCAAAACAAAGATAAAATACTCTTTCCTTACAACTTCAAGTGAGTGTTACTGTCTTGTGCATATTCGGTTTCCCTTATTACTCGAGGTTATAGTAATGTAATTGATGAGTTATGCATGCGTGCGCAGCTTCCACTTTATTCTCCTAGAGATTAAGCTTGAGCAGGGACTAGTAACCGTCTTAGACTCGAGACGAAAAGATCCCAAGGAGTATGCGGCCATGACTAAAATGCTCGAGAAGTAAGTTCAATCGATCGTTATCGCACCATATCGGCAACTTTGTTCATTTCCTGATATCAAGTAATTGTTTTCTTTGTCTGGCAGGGTTTGGAAAGAGTTCACCGCTAAAGCTCCGGGACTGTCGGGGGAGCTCCGATTTACACACCCAAAAGTAAGTACTACTAGCTAGTCCGCGCATCTCCCATTGATTCTAGCTAGTTTCATCAATACCATTTAGCATGCTTGCTTATCAGTTTGATTGACCTCTATTTCTTGTAAAGTGGTTGTGGCAGGAAGGTGGGACTGATTTTTGTGGATACTACATTTGCGAGTTCATCCACCACACGACCTGTGAGCGGGGCTACTCTGAAAAACAATATGAAGTGCGTAAGCAATAATATTCACAATTTTATTTTATTACCATCATTTGTGTTAAGTTTCATTCATATATATGTATTGACCCCCTTCTTCAAATTAGATGTGGCAGATGCGGGATGAACTTCTACCACAAGATCGCATAAAAGCAATTCAAGAGGAATTGGCGGGATTCTTTCTTGACCACATCATCAATAAAGCCGGAGAATACCATGTCGAACTTGACATCAGATGTTAGGGATTGTAAGAGATCTTATATTGTATATATGTAGCTAGTAGCGTCGGATAGATATACGAAAACTTGTTGTTCGACCAATCTCTCGGAGAAGGAGGAGGTCGATCACTTCTCTCTGTATATATATGTTCATGACGATCTTGTATACTTAATGGTTTCCTTCATTTCCTTACTAGCTAGCATGTCGCGAGTTCTCTCTATACGTATAGTACATAGTGTCGACCAAGCATGGAGATAAGAGAGGTCACTTCTCTCTATTACCTAGCTAACACAATATATGAAACCCCTAAACTAACCCTACAAAACCCCCAAAACCCCCAAACCACCCCCCCCCCCTTAAAAAAAACAAAAACCCCAGCCCCTGAACTGCTGACGCGTGGATGCTTTTTGGTCCCGGTTGGTGCTACCAACCGGGGCAAAAGGCTCTCCTTCCTGGGCAAGCCGCAGCGGCCACGTGGAGCCCCATTTGTCCCGGTTCGTAGGCGAACCGGGACTAAAGGTATTGGGCTTTAGTCCCGGTTCCAGAACCGGGACAAATGGGCCTCTGGAACCGGGACAAATCGGCCTTTTTCTACTAGTGTCTCGCTTTCCTTCAAGCTTAAGAGGAAACAGTCCCCATCCGCCTAAGTTTTGCGATGACCATTAACAAGGCGCAGGGCCAGACCATCCCAAATGTTGGCATTTATCTTCCCGAGCCGGTGTTCTCCCATGGTCAGCTGTATGTTGCCTTGTCAAGGGGTGTTTCAAGGCGGACGACGCGAATTTTGGCCAAGCCGAAGAAATAGATTGATAAATCAGGAAAAAGCACCAAGAATATTGTCTACAGAGATGTTTTAGAGGGATGATGCAGGTTCGTTCTTCTTTGATTGATATTTATTCAAGCTATTTTGTAGTCAACCATACTTTGTTAGCCTTTTTTTAGTTGAATCATCATTTTATTTAAATACATATGGGCACGCCAACAAATTCTGAAATTTTTTTAGATGGTTTTTGATTTACGAAATGTGTTTACAAGTCTGAAATGGTTTCATGTTGTGAATTATGAAGTAGTTACCTATCGCTTATGGAGATATGACCTTCCTAACTACTGATTAGCCACATACATGACTTTTCTAACTTGCTACTGATAATAATCAATTTATATTCCAAAAATAATTTGTGGGGTCAGGTATGTCTTTCACTTCTAAATAACATCAATGTTACCTAAGAAATAAATATGGATTCTATAGTTAATGGCTTGGTAGAACTCTTGCTAAATTACATATAAATATTGCAATCTGATCCAACTTTACACAATGCAGATATGAAAGGGAAAATCCAAATTGATGTGATATGGGATTCACACTGATGTTTCATGACCTTTGGTCCCTGTAATACTGGAAGCAATCCAATCGCTTGTTCAGGTGTCAAATAAGAAGATGTGCATGTTTCCAACACTTATCTTCAGGAGTGAAATTGTTTTGCCACTGAAAAGGAGCATGTGTCATTTGTCTTCCCTGTCATGTAAAAAACATGTTTATTTCCCTTAAATTAGAGTGAAAAACAGGGTAGACTGTTGGTTAATGTGATATTCTATTTTTGTCAGATGGCATGAAATTTCTTTAACATTACTTTTAATGTGAATGTCATGTACCATCATATTTATTTCCAAACTGTGGCGTGAGGTTATATTGCCAATTTATGTCATGTTCGGTTCACAAATATATATTGTCAGTCCATGCATTTAAGCTTTGTTGGTAGATTCTGTCATTTACAGTGCATAAAATCTATTTCTACTTTTAGTGTAAAATTGACTTGTACACAGTTTGACATTTTCAGACATTCTGCATACATGTGCTTGCTTTCGCTATATTTATTATAGATAGTGTTCTGATAGATTTTATAAAGTATGTCGATAGTTGGATCATGTATCCTTGACTTGAAAGACAAGTTCAAAGATTTACATTCTTCAGAGTGCATAACTGACACGCTAGATCCTAACTTCGACTGCTTGCATAACCAACATTCAGTTCAAGGAAGCCTTAGGTCTTACCTTGGAAATTTCTTTTACCTCTTCCATCCAGCACGGACATGTTTTTCAATTATTGATTACTGATTTTACACACAAAAAAATTCCCAATAATCTTTTCTACAATAGTCCAACATAATCAAATGAGTCACTAAAATTAGCTTAGAAATACCAAGGAAACCTGCAGGCATGGCCGCCGTAATAATCAATCCTCCTCCCTCGACACTTATGCCACCGCTCCCCTTCCTGCGATCCAATTTTCTCTCTATTTCATAACTCTATGATACGTGCATTGCACGTGCATACTTACTAGTATGTCTAACAAATCAAACTTTACAAGGTTTGACTAACTTTGTAGGTAGAAAAAAATATCAACATCTACAATAATAAAGCTATATCGTATGAAAATTAATATCATGATGCACCTAATAATATTGATTTCATATTGTGAATCTTGATATTTTTTTCTATAAACTTAGTCAAAGTTGACAAAGTTTGACTTTGACCAAATTTTATATGCAGAATAAAAAGAAACGGAGGGAGTATATTTGAAGAAAGGCAGTGTTGCAAAACAAAAAATGTATTTTTCTTAGGAGAATGAACTTTTCAAATATATTTGAAAAAGAAAGACAGTGTGTTGTACCTTGTATCCAAAGATCATTATTTGACACTATTTTCACTGTTCGGCCTTGGTAAACCTAGTGCTTGTCCTAATGGTGGCTTCGGCACTGCATGCATAAATCATATTGTACCTGGAACGAGCAGTATATAAACATGATGATGAAATAACCCAGAAAACATGACACTAGAAGAATCCTCGGCACTGCACGCCACGTTGCATTTCTCTCTTGGTAAGCTCAAGAGACGCCTTATAAGGAAGATCACGACAAACCACGGCCGACGGTGACGCCAAACTCTAGCTATCTTGGATGGAGCTGCGCCGCGCCGGAGCACGTGGACAACCACGTGCCCAGCGCGCCGGCGTCCTGGACAACCACGTGCCCAGCGCGCCACAGAACTTCTTGCTCAAGTTCTGCTGCTACGACCGGATGGGCCTCCTGCACGGTAGGTATCAGTTTAAACACATGATCATGCTACTGCTCAAATTTTTATGGATATGCATTACAAATGCTTTTCCTGTGAAAGACAGAAAGAGCATGAGTGAGTGTCTAATTCACGTGTTCTGCAGACGTGACATGCGTGCTGTGCGAGATGGAACTCACGATTACGAGGGTGAAGGTCTCCACCACGCCCGATGGGAGAGTGATGGACCTTTTCTTCATCACAGATGCCAGGTCCATTTCTAATCTCCTAACATCATCATCTTACTGATCTCAATAAACTCATACTGGCAATGATTCCAGAGAACTTCTTCACACATGGACTAGGAGGGAAGAGGCCTATGAAAGGCTGCAATCCGTCTTAGGAGACTCCGTGACGAGTTGCGAAATAGAGTCTGCGACAGAGGACATGTCCTCTTGCCTCCAGGCCTCTGCATTGCTCCCGCCCCTTGTCCTGGAACAAATATTTGGCATAGAGGAGCAGTCCAGCTGTTCTAGCCTTTCGGTCACCATGGACAACTCCCTCAGTCCTGCGCACACCCTCATCCAGATCCAGTCTGGCCACAACAAGGGCCTCCTTTACGATATCTTGAGGACACTTAAGGACTGCAACATCCAGGTACTTATGAAAAGCCCAGGTCTAGTCGTTATGTTTTGTATTCACTTGTTACTATATTTTGAGTTAATAAAGGCGCACTTTAATGAAAAAGAAGGTAGTTGCAGCGAAACAAATCCCAGCCGCCACATTCTCCCCTGTCACTCCGGTAGGTAACTCAGGATATGAAACATGGCCAACCCGTTTCTTTCAGATCACCTATGGCCGGTTCTCCTACCAGCGAATCAAATCTCCTTTTTGTCTCAGGTCTCTTACGGTCGGTTCTATGTGGGCCGACAGGGCAACTCCGAGGTGGACCTGTTCGTGGTGCAGCCAAATGGGAGGAAGATCGTCGACGAGCAGGAAAAGAGCGCGTTGTTCTCTCGCTTACGGGCGGAGCTCCGGCGCCCGCTGCACGTGGCACTGGTGAACCAAGGGCCCGATATGGAGCTCCTTGTGGCAAACCCAGTCGAGTTGTCCGGGAAGGGCCGGCCCCTGGTGTTGCACGACATAACCCTCGTGCTAAAGAACCTCCAGAAGCGCATCTTCCTGGTACGTATGTACCTATAACAGCCATCTATACATCCTCCAGAACCTCCAGGAGCTGCAGCTGTCTATACTCCCATGATCATCCATTTCTAGCGACTACGATACACTCCTATCATCGTAGCGTCGATGTGATTCTTGTGGTGGATGGTTGTTTTGCAGGCGGAGATCGGGAGGCATGTGATGGACGACAGGGAGTGGGAGGTGTACAGGGTGCACCTGGGTGAGGACGACTGCGATCTCTCTTGCTCGGCGCAGAGCAGGATCGTCGATGGTGTCACCAACATGCTTATGGGATGAGACTGATCTCGCTAGGTCCGCCTCTTGTTTTGTGTAAGGTACCACGGACCATCAACTCCTTTGTACAGCCGGCCAAGATGTCAGTGGCTGCCTTGCTAAGCTGCTCCTGATGTGGTTTGTAAACGTATCTTAGTTGAACACATTTGCATGCGTGTTATCTCGTGTTTTTATTTCATGTGGTAATACACCAAAATATCTAAAGTCGGTATCCTATGAGGTTTTTGTCTAAACCGCACTTGTATGGTGTAATTGTTGTGGCATGTACATACTAATACCACGATCCTGCTTCGCTACTGAGCAAACATCAGTTGCTGGTCGAGGAGCTGGTTTGCAGTGTGTCGTTTGTGGCTGGCGAGATTTTTTTGAGGCAAACAGCGGGAATCTACTATGTATTTTTGTTGAGTTTTAGATAATAATACGAAGTCCGAAATTAAGACAAAACAAATGAAACACAAATAAAGGAAGAACTAATTACAAATACAAATACAACAACAACCCCAAAAGATGGGGCTAAGCTATACAACCCTATAAAAAATAGTGAAAGCTTCCTCAAATGAAAGATTACACCCATTGTGGAAGAGCAGGAAAGATTTCCCGGTTGCTCCGTGAACCAACAACTCAAGCGCTCTTTAAGCCGACGCCTGCAAGCATAAAGACTGGGAAAAACATAGTTGAAGATGAAATTATTTTTGTTTTCCAAATGGCCCAAGATACTAGTATGCTAGTGTACATGGCAAATGGTAATTCGTGACGATCACACAACAGAGCAACTTGTGTCTTAATGTTAGAATTGCATGGGCACCAAGTTGGACAAATGTATCTCCAACAAACCTGAGCAAACTTACAATCAAACAACAAATGATCTCTGTTCTCCTAGGTGTAGTCATCACACATGACACATGTGTGATCGTCACTGAAGAAGTTATTTATCTCCATAATCTCCCTGGCATTTAGCCTATTAATCAGGAGGAGCCAAAACAAAATATTGTACTTGAGGTGACTGCATGCTTTCTAGAGCCAATGAGTTGATGGCATTGGTTGGTTACTTAAAATGATAAGTTTATAAGTTGTGTGCACTTTCAAAAGGGAAGCTCCTTTAGGATATTGTCATATATCTGATTTAGTAGAGTTGTCATGAGGCAGGTAAGCAAGAAACATTTTGTTTATATTTCTCGACCAATTTGCGAGAGTCCCTTCACCAAAATCAGCATTGTGCAAGTTTATCTGGAGGTATACACTAATGGTAACAAGATTCCCAAACTAGTTTCATCCAACAAGTGTCAATGCAGTTGTAAAACTTATGGGCCGTTTTGGGTAGTAGACTATCATTTTGGGCCTGCAAATTGATGATTCCTAAACCTCCTCGATTATGTGGTTTGCAGATCAGGTCCCAGGCTGCCAAAGGGGATTCTTTTTTCTAGAACTTATCCCCTCCAAATAAAAAGCCTTATGTACTCACTAACGTCTCCAATAGTGCCTTTATATTGTTTGATACGACTCATGAGGAAGGTGGGAAGAGAAGATAGCATTGCATTTACCATAAGTAATTAACCTCCCATCATAACTTAAGAACTGAGAGCAGTAACTTAATATTTTTAGAATTCTTTCATTCAGAGGCATGAAAAATTCCATTCTAGGTTTTGTAATGCTCAACGGCACACCTAGATAAGTAAAAAGGAAATGAACCCAGTTGACATTTAAGAATTACGGACATCTCATGTACCTCAGCATCAGACACATTATAGGAACCAAGGTGGATTTCTGATAATTGTCTTTAATATTAGAAGGGGCAACAAAAGTATCCACTAAATCCTTTAGGTGTGCTAATTGATTAGGACAGGCTTTGATCACAATTATAGTGTCATCGGCATACTGTAGTGTAGGATAATCAGGACATAAAAGTCTGACAATTGGTGGTTGTAATCTCCCAAGCTGCATAGGATTGTTAAGATAGGTTTGCGAGAATTAGGCAACCAAAACAAAAGGAAGAGGAGATAAGGGTTCCCCCTGTTTAACCCCTCGTCGGTAGGCTAGTTAACGCGGCCGCTAGGGAAGATATGAGGTGCATCGCGTACACACACCTTGTACACATCATCCACACCCTCTTCCTGGTAGCACCACCACTTGGCATGTGGATGGGCATATGCGGAGGGAGGGCGAGGTGGCATTTGTCTGCCACTCTAGCGGTTCCTGGCATATCTCTAGTTTGCTCTTTGCTTTTGATCGCTCCCGCCAGCATTGTCATCATCATCGTCGTCACTGTGGCCGAACCTGTGGGATGGAGTTTCGCAGTTGGGTGGCGTCATGTCCACAATTGCGCCAGTCCAACTAGGGTCGAGTGTAGGTGCAGAGCAACATGAAGCGTTGTGGAGGCGTAGGGAGAGAGCAAGGCTAGAGCTACTTCTATGGTTTGAGAGGGAAGGGCGATGGATCTCAGGGTGAGAAGGAAAGCTATTATGGGAAGTAGGAGGAGGAATAGCAGGAGGTTTGCTTATCTATGGGAGTGAGCAATGTAGGGGGAGGGAGGGGGGGGGGGGGGGGGGTGAAAAGAACGATGCTCAAGAAGATTGGCTGAGTGGAGCCCTGGGGATGCGTGTTGGGCTGCGAGTGTTGGGCAGATGAGATACACGAAGGAAAACCAGACCCCACATCATGGTGCAGGACTCCGCTTTATGCTCGGCGAAAAGCACGGCGTAGTGGCGATCGGTGTGCCCGTTGGAGAGCGGGCCAGGGAGGTCGGATCGCGAGCGAGTAGCCTCACACAGTGGCAGGGATGGCCTTATTTTCTAGCAGCTCGACGATGTCGGCGCCGCTGGCGATCCGCTTTCCCGGGCACAAGGAAGATCGCCCATCAGTTTGAGTCATGGTGGAATGCGATAAAATACTAGACGAGATCGATGGCATGGTATCCACATTTTCTTGTTCGTGTGGATTTCTTGAATAAAAAAGTAAGATGAAGGAAACAAGTTGTGTACAAATTGACAAGTAAGATGAAGGGAAATCGCCTCTGTTGTTGGTTTTACCAGTTTTTTCCATGGGTTTATCTTCAAACCAATTTCAACTACCCCACGTTTTATTGGCTTACCAAATAAAATCATGTTCTCTTGATAGGCTAATTTGATTCAATTGGTAGCTAAAGTCTATTTTAGGTACGTAAAAATGAAACTGAAATATTTAGATCATTGAACGCAAGTATTTTCTTGTGCTACTTTAAACTTAGCTGACTGAGACATAGTTTGGTCTCAATCAGATTACCTCATCTGACGTGGTGCCTTTTTTCTTTTTGAGGTTTTGTTTTGTTTTGTTTTGTGCCGATTTTAAACTAGTATCTTTTCTTTGTCGCTCAGCCACCCGCTCGTTCGGTGGCATTTCCTAAACGGCGCCCTCAGCACCCGTTATAGGCTGATTCACAAACGGGCGCACAGCCTCCCTCCGTCATGGGCCAGGCCCATTTTACTTTTTTTTTCATTCTTTTAATGATCCAAAAAATAGGTGCCTCCGCAGGAGTCGAACTCCATACTTTGGCTTTTTTCGTTTCTTTTTTCCATTTCTTAAATATAGGAACTTTTTCAAATTGGTTTTTTTTTCAAACTCATGGAACTTTTCTCCAAAATTGATCATGGTTTCCCCAAAATTCGTGTTTTTTTAATCGATGAACTTTTTTCAAACTAGTGGAACTTTTCTCCAAAATTAATGAACATAATTTGTTCCAAAATCCGTGATTTTGTTTTCAATATCAGTGAACTTTTTTCAAATATGTGAACATTTTGGGAAAATGAAAAAGTTTTTTTTTCAAATTTTGTGAACTTTCTTTCAGGTTTTGTTAACTTTTCTTGAAAATTGATGAACTTTTTTTGTTCAAAATCGGATGAACTTTTCTCCAAAATCAATAACTTTTCTTAAAATTGATGAATTTGTTTCAAAATCGATGAATTTTTTTTAGAGTTTTTGCTTCTTTTTTTAAATGATGAACTTTTTCAGATTTTGTGAACTTTTTTTAAAATCGGTGAAATTTTTAAAAAATTGATTAACTCTTTTATGAAAATTGATGAACATTTTTTTGAGTCGATGTGCTATCTTTTAAAATTGATGGACTTTTGTTGAAAATCAATGAACTATTTTTCAAAATCGATGAACTTTTTTCAATTTTCATGAACTTTTTTGAATACATGAGCTTTATTCTAATTCGGGATTCTTTTTCAAAAGAAATCACGTTTTTCTAAAATGTTTACAAATAGTTCAAAAATCTACGTGGCAATGTACATGTGGTGGATAGCGTAGCTATAGTTTTTTGTTCTTATACTGTGTCGTGCTGTAATGCTTCACAAGTGTGTAGTAGCTCTATTTGTTAGCCATCATGTACTGTAGGTAAGTGGCGCGAGATCGATTCCACATTAGGACAATATATTTTTGTAATGTTTTGCGCTATATATACATTGCACTGTTTGCCAGTTCGTGGGCCGGCCAACCAGGGTGCTCCTGTGAGCGCCCATTCCGTCTGCTGGCGCATAAGGCGCCCTTTAGGAGCTCCCTCGTTCGGTGGTTCCCCTCTTCTGGGTTGTTTATTTGGGCTGGGCTATATCCGCTTGGCTGTGTAGTTGCTTTGTTTTTTCTTTCTTTTTTTGCAGGGTATGTAGTTGTTTTTTGGGCTTCGTTGGACTTGGCTTTTTAATGCTGCCTGGGTCCGTCTTTCTCTCTCTCCTTGTATGACACTTGCGGTTATAACACTTACAGTTGCATGTCTAGTGGTGAACATGCAACTAGCCCGAAAATCCCCCTCCCGGCCCTAGTTGCAGTCGCTTTGTGCCCATGCAGTTGCAGTCAGGCTAGAACGCTTGCAGTTGCATGTCTAGTCATGGATATCCAACTGCACAGGACAACCCCTCCCCCGCCCCCAGTTGATGTTGCTTTGTGCTCATGCAGTTGTAGTCTTGTTACAACGCATGCAGTTGCATGTCTAGAGATGGACATGCAACTCCCCACGACAACCCTCCTCCCTCCCAACCCCAGTTGCCGTCACTTTGTGCCCATGCAGTTACGATCGGGTTACAATGCTTGCAGTTGCATTGACGTAAAAAAAAGCAACAACTCGACAAAAAAGCGAGACGATACAGAAAACTCACGGCCGACAAGCTCAAGGCAGAAGGCATGCATGTGAAAATGTGAGCTAGTACACGGGCCACACAAAAAAAAAACGAAATACTCCCGAGGGATGGTGCGGTTGCAACCCCGTTGAAACATTGCAATTGCGACCCCATTTGAAAACGTGCAGTTACGACCCATTGAATATATGCATTTGCGATCTTATTTAAAACTTTTTGTTGCGACTCCTCTTGAAAACTTGCAGTTCCGACCCAATTTATAGACTTGCAGTCTTGCCCTAGAAAACAAAATCTCATCCATTTAAAAAAAATCTCATCCAACTAGAATTAGTTGCAAGTGTTTACATATAAAGAATTAAAAACATAACAAAAAGTAAGAAAGGAAAAAGAAATCAAATGATGACAATAGAAAAAACGAAGCCAAAAAAAGAAGAAAGATTAGTCATTGGAATGAGGAACGGCATGGTCGCTTTTCCCTATTAACCTGTAGACATAAAAAAACTGAGAAAAATATAGACGTGACTGTGGTCTGTGGTAGCTGGATAGTGCATGTTGCTAGAGCGTGGACAAGTGGGACGACAAAACAAAACAACTTCGGCTGTGGCGCCCACGTGGCTGCATGCAAAAAAACAGCATGCACGAATCTCCACACCTTTAGATCGTGTGGCGCTCGCGTGCCCTTACGAACCGGCACTAAAGCCTGATTCTGCACTAGTGATCGGATGGCCAGGTCATGAACGAGACCAATTTATTTCTCAGCTAGCTGAGTTTTAGCAAAACCGTTAAACTTATTCATCTTCGACGTAAATAGTCTGGCTCATGAAAACCCCAACTCGGTTTAACCTTGTTAGTAAATTTGACATGAAAAACCGCTGATGGAAATATCGGTGGATACATAGAGGCATATATCTCCCGTTTGTCATCCCACTAGCGAACTACGTACAAACATATATAACAACGTTTCATAAGCCAATGGCCTCTCTTAATGAGAATAAAAATAATGACAACATTACGCTGAAGATGAAGTAAAGTACTCCTCACCTAGCCCTCGTCTCAATGGTATGTCTAGCATCGTTGATGGGCATGTGAAGGTGTGCCTCCGGCGGATCTGTCCTTCGTGGATAAGCTTGAATCCGGTCGTAGTCCGTCTACGTTCATGTATCTTCAAGTTGGATCCATCTGATCGACGCTACTCTTCAACGACGGCGGTTGCTGTTCTGGTGCACATGTCCTATGTGACCTTAGCACGACGACTCTCTCACCAGGTCTAAATATGGTTCACCAGTGCCTGTTTCAACTCTAAGAGCATCTCCAATAGAAGATGCAAAATTGGAGATGTAAAACAGGATAAAAATTTACATGTCCAAAAAGTGCTTTTCGCATCTCCAAAAAAGGGCCAACTCCAATAGAAGATGCAAAACAGAGATGTAAAAGACCAACTCCAATAGAAGATGCAAACTAGAGATGCAAAACCGGCCGCCGGCCGCTCTGCCGTTGTAGCTGTTGTTGAGCTGCTGTACAGCCGCTGCTCAGCTGCACAAATTAAAATAAAACATCTGATAATCAACTTAAAAATTGCACATGTCCACAATATCAAATTATTACATAATTCGTCAAATCCACAAGATCAAATGCAACAGACATACAACATAGTTTTGTACAATACAACAAACAAATAAATGAAACTAGGCACCTCTCTCATCATGATATTTTGAGTACTCCTACAACAAATCCTTCTGATGTTGATCGTGCGAATCATAGTCTTTAATTTCATTGTACATCTTCATGAAGCGTTTGCTTCGCTCCTCTCTTCTCATGGGCATAACGCGTATGCCCATCAAGTGATAGAAGGTGTAATCTAAACCCTGTCCACACTACTAGGAGAAACCTTATAGGTAGAATCATAATAGTAGTGCGGGCTACTATGGCGGCGCTACTGCTATTTAGCAGAAGCGCAGGTCGTGCACGGGCACTGCAGGTAAGTGCTTATCATTAGTGCGGGGTAGAAGAAACGCGCTGCTGCTAAGAGGTCCCCTCCTCACTCACCGGGGCTACACATAGTAGCAGCGTTGGTCATGGGCAGGGGCTACTGCTAAGGCAATTAGCAGTAGCGCATCCTAACCAACACGCGCTGCTAACGGGGTGAACCCGGGCCTAGCTCACAGTCCCCACTTAGCAGCAGCGTAGGCGAAGGCACGCGCTGCAGCTAAGTGACCTAGCAGGAGTGTGGGCATGCTACCCGCGCTACTGCTAATTTGACCTTATCTTCTCCCCGCGCGCGGCCCTCACTATCCCTCTCCACTCTCTGCATCTCCCCCCGCATTGCACCGGCCCGCATTTGCTCCGCCGCCGTCGCCTGCTGCTGCCATCGCCCCCTCCCCCCCGGTATGTCTTCTTCCATCCCTCCCTCCTCCCTCCCTCCCTTCGACCCTCTCCCTCCTGCTGGCACACTCCTCCCTCCCTCCCACCCTCTCCCTCCATCCATCCCTCCCTCCCTCCTGCATTGGATAGATAGATGGATAGATGCTTGGATAGATAGATGGATAGATGGATGGATGTTAGGGTTAGATGCTTGGATAGATAAATGGATAGACAGATGGATGGAACTAGGTTTTTCTAGTAATGCTTGTATAGATATATGGATAGATGGATGGATGTTAGGGTTAGAACTAGGGTATTTTTGGTAATATAATTTTTTAGTAAAAATACTAGTAATATAAATTTTTAGTAAATGTAGGTCTTTTGAATAGAATAGAATAGTAAGTGTAGAATAGAGTAGCAAAATTAGAAAATGTGCAGTAAATTTAGGTAATTTGAATATTAATAGAATAGATTTTTTTAGTAAATATAGGTCTTTTGAATGGTGATGATATAATTTTTCAATCGGTGGACTATGCAGGATTTCTCGTGTCGCGTCTCCCTCTCCTGCTCGGTCCCCGTCCCGCCATCATGAGCACGTCCCTCTCCTCTCTATTTAGTTTTTGGTTTAGTTTTCTTTTCATATATATGTAGATATATGTATGTGAAAGATCGTGGAGGGGGGGGGGGTGAATAGGCGCTTTAAAATAATTACGGTTTAGGCTTGAACAAATGCGGAATAAAACTAGCGTTTAATTTGTCAAGCACAAAACCTAAATCAACTAGGCTCACCTATGTGCACCAACAACTTATGCTAAGCAAGATAAAAAACTAAGTGATAGCAAGATATATAACATGCCATACTATGGCTATCACAAAGTAAAGTGCATAAGTAAAGGGCTCGGGTAAGAGATAAACGAGGCACGCAGAGACGATGATGTATCCCGAAGTTCACACCCTTGTGGATGCTAATCTCCGTTTGGAGCGGTGTGGAGGCACAATGCTCCCTAAGAAGCCACTAGGGCCAC
Organism: Thinopyrum elongatum; assembly: GCA_011799875.1. Classification (NCBI taxonomy): domain Eukaryota; kingdom Viridiplantae; phylum Streptophyta; class Magnoliopsida; order Poales; family Poaceae; genus Thinopyrum; species Thinopyrum elongatum. The sequence goes on along the minus strand of CM022300.1, from coordinate 6,541,013 downwards.
CGTAATCTCCTCACGCCCTCGCACAATGCAAGATGCCGTGATTCCACTGAGGGAGCCTTAAGAGCGGTCACCAAACCCGTACAAATGGCAACCCTTGGGGGCAGTCACCGAACCCGTACACTTTGGCAACCCTTGGGGGCGGTCACCGAAACCTGTCAAATTGCTCGGGGTGATCTCCACAACCTAATTGGAGACCCCGACGCTCGCCCGGATCTTTACACCACAATGATTGAGCTCTGAACACCACCAGCCGTCTAGGGCACCAAGGCACCCAAGAGGAACAAGCTCAAGGGTACCAAGCACCCAAGAGTAATAAGCTTCTCAACTTGAAACTTCCACGTATCACCGTGGAGAACTCAAACCGATGCACCAAATGCAATGGCAAGGGCACACGGAGTGCCCATGTCCTTCTCTCCCAAATCCCACCAAAGCAACTAATGCTAGGGAGGAAAATGAGAGGAAGAACGAAGAAGAGAACACGAAGAACTCCAAGATCTAGATCCAAGGGGTTCCCCTCACATAGAGGAGAAAGTGATTGTGGAAATGTGGATCTAGATCTCCTCTTTCTTTCCCCCCAAAAACTAGCAAGAATCCATGGAGGGATTGAGAGAAAGCAAGCTCGAAGAAGGTCAATAATGGGGGAAGAACACGAGCTCAAGAGATAAGGTTCAATGGGAAAGAAGACCCCCTTTTATAGGACCTCCCGAATCCAACTGTTATGTGCTCAGGTTGTGCACAAGCGGTACTACCGCTTGGAGGAGCGGTACTACCGCTTAGCACGGTCAAAACAGCCCAACGAGAGAGAAAAACACGAGCTGTAGTTCTGCCAGAGAGGTAGTATTGCTCTGGGGAGAGGTAGTACCACTTACCTCTTATAAGAGATACTACCGCTCGGGTGGAGAGGTAGTACCGCTTACCGCTTATAAGAGTTACTACCGCTTGGGTGGAGAGGTGGTACCGCTTCCGCTTGTAAGAGGTACTACCGCTCTACTACCATGAAACCCGACACAAAAAAAATGCATCCCCAGAAGCAGCGGTACTACGCGCGGCACAGGGCCGCGGTACTGCCGCTTATAAGCGGTACTACCACTCTAGAGAGTAGTACTACCGCTTGAGGCTTTCAGGAACACAACAGAGAAAACAGAGAATGCAATAAAGCCTAAACTGCCACAATTTCTGCATATGAGCTCCGAACTGGGCAAACTCAAGCTTGTTGGATAGATGACGACGAGTAGTATCCAACAACCAGAAGAGGCAGGGGAGGTATGCCTAAGATATAGAGGAGTGAAACCTCTAAAAGAGAAGAACCGGCATAACCTCCAACATCGAAAACATCATAGAAGATGCATGTGAACTCTATTTTCGATGAACTCCAGCTTGTCATGAAAATGACCATAAGCTCCAAATCTCACAAGGAGAAGAACCAAACAAGAACTAATAAAGATGATGCAAGGATGCAATGGTTTGAGCTCTCTACGAACGATACGATCAAGCTACTCATTGAGAGCCCCCCTTGATAGTACGGCAATCGATCCTATAACCCGGTCTCCCAACGACCACCATGAGATCGGTAAAATAGAAAACCTATCAAGGGCAAACCTTTGCCTTGCACATAGTCCACTTGAGCTAGATGATGATGATCTTGACTTCCTCAAGTTGGACTACCTTTCTTGATTGCATTGGCTTGATGAAGACTAGTTGATTGCTCCCCCATACTCCACTATGGGTGAGCCACTCTTTGGCACATCTTCACAAGTCCATTGACACTACAATGGACGGCAAGCTTCAAGGATGATCTCTTCGTGAAGCTCCACTTGAACTTGCACACCGCAATCTTGATGACGATCACCACTTGATGTCATCCTCCATGGGTTGTATGAGATCTTCCTCTTGATGCAAACCCATGGAAACAAACCTAACCCCACATAGAACTCACACGTAGATCATGGGATAGTACACAAAGCGTAATGGACAATGCTTACCATACCATGGGATCACTTGATCCCTCTCGGTACATCTTGTACGCTTTGTGTGTTGATCAACTTGATTCACTCTTGACTTAGTCTTGATCAACCTTGTATCGTGTCTTCTACATGACCACTCTTTGGATAATTCTTTGAATAGCACATTGGTCAACATATAAACTCCTTGAAACCAACAAATGAAATTCAAGAAATTCCTATGGACAAATCCTTCAAATATAACTCAAGACAACCATTAGTCAATAGAGATTTTCATCAATTACCAAAACCAAACATGGGGGCACCGCATGTTCTTTCAGTATGTTTCCTAGAATGGATGCATTATTGATTGTTGCACTTTGGTTTCATTATTGATTTTGAAAAATCTGACAAAATGGATGCATGGATGCATTTTGCAGGGAACACCCCTCCGTGTGGCCTATATTTTGCCAGAATGTTGATTAATTTCCATTCCGGCAAATTTCAGGCGATCGATATGTCCTGCTTTAGCAAAGGTCATGCTGGAATTTTCTGTGGATTTCAGCATGACTTGTGCTATAAAGTAGGAAATATTGAGTGCCCATGATTTGCCGGAACAGGAACTAAATGACATTCCGGCAACCCATAGGTCATTTTTTATGTCATTACTCGATATATATATATATGTAACGGGTTGACTGTCATTCTGTCGGGGCCCCTTGTGTGACTTTCGGTCTGCTCCTGAAGGAAGGATGCCAACTGTTGTCGTGGGGATCGCTTCTCTTCCTTCGTCTCGTGATATACCTTGGTAATGCACAAGAGAAGGAGGGGAAGCGACCATCACCAACGCTCGATATTTCTAAGGGAGAGTCCACCATATACTGTCGAAATATGAGAGAGGAAAGAATCCCGACTGTTGTCGTGGGGGTCTCTTTTTCTTCATTCGAAGGTGCTATAAATTTTGATGTAATGCACTTTGGAATGAAGGGAGGAGCGACCATCACCTACGGTCGCAAAAGCCAGAGAGGTAGAATCCTGACTGTTGTCGTGGGGGTCTCTTCTCCTTCATTCCCATGTGCTAAACAATTTGGTGTAATGCACTCGGGAACGAAGGGAGGAGCTATCATCACCGACGATTGAATATATCAGAGAGGGAGTGCCCACCATATACACCATGGGAGATGAGAGTTTTCAAGGAAGACTCGACAGACCGAATGTCAACCCGTGATGAGTAATAATGATCTGTTGTCATGAGTTCCTGGTAATTGCCATTGATTTATAATCTTTGAATTTTGAACACAGGAAATGCCTGACGATGATAGGATCCCAGAGTGCGAATATTGCTACGATGATTGAGGTTTGTGCGACAGGGAGCCTCACCTGCAAAATGGTAGGTTTTTCACCGTGAAGCTAGAAGAGACCTTCGATGTTTGTACGGTATGCAATGACAAGCATTTCATCGTAATTAATCATCACTTGTGCGTCTTTGTTTCGAAGCGTAATTTTTGGTTTTTTAAATTTGAATAGTACATCTTGTGCCATGCAATACCGTATGTCTTGCAGAAGCTCAGTTTCCAAGACTTTGAGAATATGGAGACGAGGAGGGCTCACCTAAGGACTAAACATGGTTATGCGCTTCGGGTTAAGTTGTACAATGCGGTTAATAACTCCTATTTCGATTGCTCTGATTGGTAAGCTCTCTGCAACGCATGTGGACTTGAGTAAAATATGCAAATAACATTTGATATTCGTCCCGGAGATGATGATATTGACAATAATATCGACATGTGGGTGGATGTGGAGATGCCTCCAGTTTTGCCTAAATGTGAGTTTTTCAAACTAATTTGTTAAGTTAAGTAATTTATATTGTTCATCGCTAATAAACTTGTTTATTTATAATTGTTAGCTTATTTCTTATCTTCAAGAAATACTCGAAAGGTTGTAGACAGGACATACTACAGCTATGGCTCCGAGCTAAATTGTGAGGAGAAAGGTTATCTTGTCTCATTTATAGATGATGTTGAGGCCTTTAAGATCAATTACTTTATCAGCCCAAATTTTAGTGGATACGTGCCACCAGTCCATGAGTTGCAGGATGGTAACTTCATTGTCAAAAACTTGGTATTATTTTGTTAATGATGCTAACTTCATGACATACATTCTTCTTAGGTAAACAATATTGGTGACTATATATGTTACTATTGTGTTGTTCAACTGAAGCTCCTGAAGGAGGTTGTGCCTGACATGATGCTTACCGAAGGTCATATGTATTGTTTTCGCCGACGGCTTACGATAGTGTTTACTCAATTTCTTTGAAAGATGCAAGGCTCAATATCAAAGAATGGAGCAAACTAACGAATGCGCGCACGCAACCGATAGGATACAACATGCAAGTGCGCAAGCCACAAGTTGGCGATAGGTGGATCTCCATTCTCCATTTTGGAGATGGACCAGTTTACCTGTTTTATGCTATTTTACCTAGCAGAGAGGAGTAGATCCTAGGTATTAAGAACAATTAGTTAGTTTTGATTTTGATTATGACTATGATGATGATGAGGAGTTGTTCTTGTGTGCTACAATGTGTTAGACTCGATGATGATGAGGAGGAGTTGTGATTATGACTACTATGATGATGAAGATGATGAGTTGTGATTATGACTAGTGACTAAGTTGTTATATGACTCATGGACTATTATGTTGATGATGATGAGTTGTTATACACTGGTACATCGAGGTGCTATACAAATGGTTTTTAATCCCTTTTCGCGACGGCGTTCTGAACCGTCACCTAGTGAGTGACTGCGATAGGGGGGGCCCTTCCCACACGACCCAGAAACCGTCGGGGATATGCCCTCCTCGCACACACGCTTGGCAAAATCAGGTCGTGTACGACCGGCGAGCTATCAAATACGGTTATACGTACAGTCGTGTTAAAAAAATACAATTATACAGGCGAAATCATTTCTGGTCGTAAGTACATCCCACACAGTCAGTCCCCGCTAAACATTTCCGTTCGTATATACATCCCACACAGTCGCTCCAAGGAAAACGTTTCCGTTCGCAGGTATATCACACACAATTTTCCCCGTTAAATTGTTTATGATAGCATTGTCATTGCACACAATATTAACAATTTTATCGTTTGGTTATTGAATGCATCACACACGATGCGCAGAAGAAACTGTGTGGCAAAGGCTGTCCATCACACACAGTTTTTATGTGGTAAACATTTGCGCAAGGTGGCCTAACACAAACAGTTTTCAAGAGAATGTCATGTGTGATTGTTCATTGATCCAACACGGTTTATTTCTAGAAACTGTGTGCGTTGCTAAGGTCATCGTCCATGGTGTTTTCTCAATAACTGTTTGCAATAGAAAAACCCAATTACAATTAGCAGGGCATTAGCAGGCTAATTGCCCTATTATTAATAATTCATTTATTAATTTAATTGACATTCATATTAAGCACATAATATATTTCATTTCCATATTAAGGAAGCAGGCTTTCATAATTGAAATACATCAAAGTACAACATGATATAGCTTCAGCACTCAGCTACCCATTACACAACTGCACCAGCACCAAGTTTCACATGCAAAATCTAGAACCTTTCGAAATTAGCATCATAGATGGTACATAGACAGATGCATCTCATCTGGAAAACTGCTGAAGTGGAAGGCGAATATTGAGCCTTCATTCATGTTGAAGGTCTTTGCAACTTTAGGCCAGTGCTTGTGGATGATTGACCGTCCATCCTTCGTCCTCTTCAGGAACACTTCAATATTGAGCCATGGGTGTTGTATGAAAACCTTCCTCGCCTCATGACCATAGATGTGGTTTGAGAGGTAATCACCAGTAAACTGCTTTGGAAAGGCCTGAAAACAAGGATGTGCATAAATATCTTCTCCATATTAGAAATGGGGCAAAGTAATAAAAAAAGACAAGGTATAATAGTTAGTACCATCTTGTAGTGAACTGATGTCTTCTTCATTGTGCAGACAAAGATCTTGTTATTTTTTGTCACTAATTTCTTTATTCTAACAATCTTTCTGAGTTTCTTGACTTGATTGATATTCATGGACAACTCATTTCCCCATATGCAAAAAGGGTTGAACAGTGGGTCAAAACCTCTGACAGCAGGACCTACATGTGCAAGACCAAATTGTTAAAAACCTAAATATTAGAATGGTTCCTGCAATTGCACAATAATGTGCTATTAGACAACGGACCATGCACGTGCTAACCTCGATTGTAAACCTCAGTGATTCCCATTGTTTCCCTGCAATACATGTAAGGTAGTTAGTCATCAGGTTAAGTAAGGGTTCGCATGCTATCAGTAAAATATGTTGATGAAAAATAAGCACATTGCTGATTCTTCAGATTAATTCAAGCCACATGGAAAACCCATTTATCCAAACCAAGCATGATTAAGAACTAGGAAATATAGCACTTGTATGTGTTTCTCATGTATTAAGTGCAGCCAACTTCGATTTATTCCTCACATGCACAACAATACAAAATTCTACCCACGGCAATTGGACATCGCATTGCAGAATTGAACCAAGCAGTTAACTAAACACCAGAACAAATGAACCAAACATTAACTGAGCACCACATTACACAATATAACATACTCCTAATAGAAGATCAGACAGTTAACCAAACCAAGCATGCTTAACAACTTGGAACTATAGCAATTGCATTTGTTTCTCATGTATTTAGTACAGCCAAATTCAATTTATTCCTCACATGGTATACAATAACAGAATGCACCCACAACAATTGAACATCGCATTGCAGAATTGAACCAAACAATTAAATAAACACCACAACAAATGAACCAAACATTAACTGAGCACCACATTGCACAATATAACATACTCCTAATAGAAGATCAGACAGTTAACAAAACCAAGCATGCTTAACAACTTGGAAATATAGCAATTGTATTTGTTTCTCAAGTATTTAGTACAGACAAATTCGATTTACTTCTCACATGGTATACAATAACAGAATGCACCCATAACTATTGAACATCGCATTGCAGAATTGAACCAAACTGTTAACTAAACACCACAACAAATGAACCAAACGTTAACTGAGCAGCACATTGCACAATGTATAACCAAACCAAGCATGCTTGATAACTTGGAAATATAGCAATTGTATTCGTTTCTCATGTATTTTGTAAAGATAAATTCGATTTATTTCTCACATGGAAGACAATACAAAATTGTAGCCCGAAGAATTGAACATCACATTTGCAGAATTGAACGAAACAGTTAACTGAAGACGACAACTAATTAACCAAACAGTTAATAAGTGAGAACCACACGGCACGACATATAGAACATATACACTAGAGCAACAGATTGCATGGTAAAATTAGATAGCACAATTCAGTAGAATTTTTTAAGGAAAGGCAGGAGCAGCACATGCAACGGGTAAATCGAGCATGGTTAACCGGCGTAGCTAGCAAATGGCAATGTGCTCCTCCAAGATCTAGGGGTCGGCATGAATGGCAGCCATCGCGACCTCATCCTCGCGTGCGGCCGCGATTTACTTCTCCGCTGCCAAATGCTCCTTGAGCTCCTGGCTATATTGCGTGCACCATGGTTTAGGGTGGCGCTTATTTGGTGGAGGGGTCAGTGATTTGGGTGGAAGGTGTCGCGCCGGCGGTCGGGGCATGTGGGATCTGGAAGGAGGAGAAGGATGGGGGTCGGGTGTGGATTACCTGCCTGGATAGACGAGGCCGAGCAGCGTGAAGGAGGGTCACCGGCGAGGAGGCGGCGCTGCAAGCAAGAAGTGAAGGTTTCAACTTGGAAAGGAAGGCGGAAACATGGGAAATATGGCTTTTGGTAGGGGGGCGGGGAGGTAGATATTTCCGCATAAGCCGAAATTTTGATTCGGTTCAGCGAAAAAACTGGCGCGCAAAGTGTCATCAGACACGGTCCCTTATTCAGAACTGTGTACGATATGTGAACATCACAAGCGATTCAGATAGCTTAACCCGTGTGTGATGGTTACAGTGGTCATCCACTTCATTGCATAATTTGGGTACACAAAGGAGACTACAGCACACCCACACTTCTTAATCGAGCAAATTCAGCAATTAAACAGAGCTAGCTGACCTAAACATTACTCTATCAAATTAAAGACCGACGCTCTTAATTAAACAAAACAAAGAGTACTACTACGGCTAGTGCTCATCGATCTCCGCCGCCTTCTCCATGTCCAGCTCGCACCCGACAGTCTCCTGGGAAGGGGCTCCATGGCATCCATCGCACCATCCTCGGCAAGCATCTCGCCATCCGCGTCCGCCATTTCTTTGGAAAACGACGCCACGAGCTGGGCGTGGGCGGCCGCAATCTGGGCTTGGACAAGCTCCGTCGTGACAAGGTATGCGGCGGAGGAACAGACGGCTGCTCGAACGCTCTCGGCGATTGCCAACTCTTCGGCCGTGGGTTGCCGACCTTTGTCGGAGAAGCTTCCTTCGACTTGTGCGGTGACCGCCACGAGCTGGGCGTGGCCGGCCTCCATCAGGGCTAAGGCCGTCGCTGCGGAACGGACAACTGCTATGCCGCTCTCGCCAGTTTCTATCCCCGAGGCAGATGTTGCTGCCGCCACCTGAGAAGCAACAGCGGCCGTTTGGCCTGCCTTGGCCGCCAGATCGCAGATTGCGGCCGCGCTCATGCACCTTGATAGCACGCGCATGGCGACTGCGGCCGCGCTCTCGCTGGAGTGGGCCGCCGAAGTTGCCCTCACGACGCGAGTCCACATGCCCATCTTTCACCGGCGATGATTGAATAGTGAAATGATATTTGGGGAGCGAGCTAGTGTGCTTGACACGCCGGCTGTGGACTGTAGCCGGTACACCTTCTCGCGTAAGCCATAGGCGTACTATACACCGACGGTGCTCCAGGATATTTTGTACTGCATCTCATACGGTTGGTGATAATAAACTGTGTGGGATCTACTTCATTTTTCATCTTGATTTGAATTACATAATGGGGTCACAACAGCAATCGACGGTGTTTGAATTGTTAGAACTTTTATCTGCAGTCAACATGCAACCATATGTGTGTCGTAAAAGAATTGGTATTATTCTGGGTTCGTTTGGACATTTTATACATTAAATTAGTTTTCTAGCCATTTCAGGTGCATTATTCAAAATTAAACTACGTGCACATGCTCCGGTGCACCAACATGGGTTGTAAAATCATATATGTGTCCATGGGTTTATGCTTATGTCCCATACAAGAAATGGGGATGAATTTCAAATGCCACCGCACCGTGGCTCTTCGGCAAACGTTGAGGTACTTGCTTTTGTAATTCTAGTAAATCCAAAACCCGTCTGAAATTCATGAACCTTGGCATGCTATCATGGAATGGCATCAACATGCTGGGGTAAAAAATATTGTCCCATTTGGGGCAAGTTAGGGAAACGTGTCATCTTTGTGGACAAAACGATATTCGTCGCCTCTTCTTCCTTTCAATTTTTTCCTGGTGTCAACATAGAACAACAGGAGTGTCGTGTTAAATTTTAGATTTTTTCGGGGATCGTTTGGACATTTTTATACGTTAACCGAGTTTTCTAGGCATTTATGTGCATAATTCAAAATTAAACTAATTGCACATGCCACAGTCCATAAAAATGGGTTGTAAAATCAAATATTTGTCCTTGGTTGCAAGCTTAGGTCACATGAAAGAAATAAGAATGAACGTCAAACACCTTGACACTGTTGCTCGATCGCTAACATTGAGATACATGGTTTTAAAATTCTAGTAAATCGAAAACTCGTCTGAAATTCATGAAACTTGACATGATATCATGGAACGGCATCGACGTGCCGTGGTAAAAATATTGTCCCATTTGGGGCAGGTTTGGGTATAAGCTTCTCGCAAACCAGAGCTTCTCGCACAAGACTGATGGTTTCGGTAGGGAACGTGCCACCTTAGGGGACGAAACAATATCTGTTGCCTCTTCTTACTTTCAAAATTTTTCTCGTGTCAACATAGAACAACACGAGTGTTGTGTCAATTTTTGGGATTTTTCGGGGTTCGCTTGGACATTTTTATACATTAACAGAGTTTTCTATGCATTCATGTGCATAATTCAAATTTGAACTACATGCATATGCTCCAGTGCATATAAATTGATTCAAAATTGGAATGTGTGTCCTTGGTTATATGCTTAAGTTCCATGCAAGAAATGAGAATGAATGTCAAACACCTTGCCACCGTCGCTCGGCCGCTAACATTGAGATACATGGTTTTTAAATTCTAGTAAATCGAAAACGCGTCTGAAATTTATGAAAGTTGACATGCTAGCATGGAACGACATCAACATAAAGTGGTAAAAATATTGTCCCATTTGGGGCAGATTGGGGTATTTAAGCTTCTCACAAACAGAGCTTCTCACAACAAGCCTCATGGTTACGGTAGGGAACGCTTCACCTTTCTGAACGAAACGATATCCGTTGCCTTTTCTTGATTTCAATTTTTTTTCTAGTGTCAACATAGAACAACATGAGTGTTGTGTTAATTTTAGGAATTTTTCGGGGCTCGTTTGGACATTTTTATACATTAACTGAGTTTTCTATGCATTTATGTGCATAATTCAAATTAGAACTACAGACACATGCTCTAATGCATATAAATTGGTTGAAAATTCAAATCTGTGTCCTTGGTTGCATGCTTAGGTCCCATGCAAGAAATGGGAATGAATGTCAAAAACCCTGCCACCGTCACTCAGCCGCAAACATTGAGATACCTGGTTTTTAAATTCTAGTAAATCCAAAACTCATCTGAAATTCATGAAACTTGGCATGCTATCATGGAGCGGCATCAACATGCCGTGGTAAAATTTTGGTCCCATTTGTGGCAGGTTTGGGTATAAGCTTCTCACAACAAGCCTGATGGTTTCGGTAGGAAACGTCGCACCTTTGGGGATGAAACGATATCCATTGCCTCTTATTGCTTTCAAAATATTTCTAGTGTCAACATAGAACAACAGGAGTGTTGTGTTAAATTTTGAAATTTTTCAGGGTTCATTTGGATATTTTTATACATTCACTTGGTTTTCTAGGCATTTTATGTGCGTAATTCAAATTTGAACCACATGCACATGCTTCAGTGCATATAAGTTGGTTGAAAAATCAAATTTGTGTCCTTGGGTGCATGCTTAGGTCTTATGCAAGAAATGGGAATGAATTTCAAACACCAGGGCACTGTTGATTGCCGGCAAAACGTTGAGATACATTGCTTTTAAATTCTAATAAATCCAAAACTTGTCTGAAATTCATGAAACTTGGCATGCTATCATGGAATGGCATCCGACATGCTGTGGTATTTTTCGTCTCCATTTTGAGAGAAGGCGCACTCGAATAACAGGCAACAAAGGCATTTTGAAAAAATAGCTGCCACTTTAATATCTCAAATGTTTGTATAATTCAAATCGTGTGCGTTCTGTTAACCATTCACGTGACGCCATGTGTCTTGGTTTTAATTGCTATAGGAGGTGCTGTGCAGACCGCTGCTTGACTGAACGGGAGGCGTGCGAGCGCAGTCCAATGCGCAGGCTGACCGAGAGGCGTGCAAGCTGTTCTCCAATGTGTAGGCTCACCGGGAAGCATGTGAGCTGTACGCTGCGCAGGCTCACTGGGAAGCGAGCCCTTTGACTTCCATGGCCGCCCGCCTTCCTCTCCATTAATGGTGCCCGAGCCGCTGTTTAAGACTTGCATGGCCAAGAAGTAGATGACTAGACGATCGTTTCAGTTATATAATTGTTTATTGAGGTATGTGCGAATGATCTGTATAGTCACTTATGTAATTGGATGTTTATTTCAGTTACATATATATATATATATATATATATATATATATATATATATATGTTATTCTTCTGTAGACAGAGTAAATCATACGGCTTATTAGCAGCAATCGTCTGTGTTATTATTGGTCTTCGCACATATTTCTGATTACGGACCTGTTTGCCGCGTATCATACACATCTTCTTCAGTTAAACCGTTTTCATTATGTTGCCTAATCACACACAGTTCATCCTAGTGAACTGTATGCCGTATATCGCACACACCTTCATCTGGCTGCCCGTTTCTGTTGTTCTACATCATCGCAAACAGTTCTTCTGGATTAACCGTTTGCCACTCATCGCACACGCAAATCTAATATGAACTGTGTTTGATGTCGCCGCCATCGCAAACGTTTTGCATCTTTTTTGCCAGTTTTATTACATCACCGTTTGTGATTGATGCATCGCACACAGTTTCGTCGAATGGTGTCTGATTCGACTGTCGTGTTTGGACCATCCAGCCGTAGTGATATGACTATGATGATAAGTTGTTAATATTATGATTATGATGATCATGCTGAGTCGTTATGTTATTGGGTGAAAGAACCGCGGATTATATTCAAGTGGGTGGATTCAAAGTGACCAACTTGGATTAGCTACGTTCTTTCACCCAATGATGTAATAACTCATTATGATCATAATGATATAACAATCTTTAAATTGCTACTGTATGGAAACTTGTAAAACGGTGTATAAATATGATATAAAATAAAATAGCAATGGAATATGTAAAATAGTAGTAGCCCGGGGCCAAGCCGTTGCTAGTAACTAGCAGTAGCGCATTCTGTGGAACGCGCTACTGCTAACTGTATTATCAGCAACGCGTGCCTAACAGGCACTACTGCTAAATATTAGTTGTATCGCCACAGTAGTAGCGCCTGGGCCCGCGCTACTGGTAGGCCATTTACCCGCGCTACTACTAGGGTTATCCCTAGTAGTGCACGCTCATTCTCAATGATCATATTATGCATGATTACGCAAGCAGTCATGATATACCAAAGGAATTTTTGATCCCATAATCTAGATGGTCCTCGCAAAATAGTAAATTGGGATTGCAAAATCCCAAAACCCCCTCAACATCTTTCCTAGCCACTGCTTGTGCATTGTGAAAGATGAGTTCTTTCTTACTTTGGGGTTTAAAAATTGGCTTGACAAAAGTATTCCACCTAGGGTAGATGTCATGCGCAAGATAGTACCCGTAGTTATATGTGAGGCCATTTGTTTCTAAGGTCACCGGTGGTGCTTCTCCATTTGCTAACTTGGCAAAAAGAGGTGATCGGTCGAGTACGTTGATGTCATTGCAAGATCCAGGCACCCCAAGATATGAATGCGAAAATCATGTTTCTTCATTGGCAATAGCCTCAAGAATGATATTGGGATCCTTCCCACGACCCTTGAACTATCCATGCCATGCTCTTAGGCAATGTTTCCACTTCCAATCCATGCAATCGACAGACCCTAGCATACCTGGAAACCCATGAGCTTTGTTCATCTCCAACAGCCTCTGAGTGTCCTGAGCATTGGGAGCTCTCAAGTACTCTGCACCAAACACTTCTACTATAGCCTTTGCAAGTTTGACATAGAAGATAGAAGTGCTCTCTGCCATCACCAAGTTGTCATCAATGTAGTCTGTAGGAACACCGTAGGCCATCGTGCGCAATGCAGCAGTGACCTTCTGTTCGGTGCTATGTCCAAGCAACCCTGCACAATTCCTCCTCTGCTCGAACGATCGATCATGCTGCTTCACGGAATTGCAAATGTGGATGAACAAGTCATTGGACCTTCTGAACCGGCATCGAAAGTACCTCTCCAGAAAAACGGGTGGTGAACCGAAGTAGTTGCGCATTAACCTCTTGTGCGCATCAACCCGTTCTCTCCGAGTGAATGCACGACCATACACGGAACGACCGTGCTTCGGCTTCTCCCCCTTGTGCATTGCCACTAGCATTGCAATGTCCTCTTCTTCGTTCAAATCAAATTCCTCATCCGACAAGGAATCGTGCACGAAAGAGGAGTCACATAAGCTCATCTACAATGTGGAAAATCACCATCAAATTACTTTCCATTCCGAACAAAAAAAAGTAAAGTTTCATCGTGTTCTACCTTCTAGAATTTTGCCAAACAGCTTGCTTGAGCGGTGGACAAAATCGGCCGGTTGCGGGTTGGTCAGCCGTCGGCGGCGGCGGGTGCGAGCGGCGGTGACTGCACGGCAGAGGAGATGGCCCCATGTCGGCTGAGAGGAAGCTGGAGCTCCGCTCGGCCGGAGGGCGGCTTCGCACGGCCGAGCCTTGCGGCCGTCGGGCGGGCGGAGTGGCGTGCCTCCAGTAACTCCGGCGGGGGGTCTTGGCTAAGAAGAAGCCTACCACATCGTAGACCTCACCGGGAAAGGCATTTAGGCCAGCCGCAGCCGTTGGAGGAGCTTTGATTCGTCGGCGGCTGCGGGCGGCGGGCCGGCGAGGCAGGCGGCGGGGGACGGGGGGTGGGGGGGAAGTTAGGGCGGGCCCGGTGGACATTGGGTAGGGGGTGGCGGCGTTGATTTGGTGCGGATTTGGCCGGCGGCAGAGTCGGGCGGGTGGCGGTTTGTCGCGTGGAAGGGAAAAGAATGGCAGTTGGGCAGCTTGCGGGTAGTCGCATTTTTACATCTCCTCTAGGTTGAGATGCAAATTTGCACTGCGTGATGTTGTAGTTTATATCTCCGGAAGGCGGAGATATTTTTTTTTTGCATGTACACCATCTGTTGGAGAGGTACTTTTGGACCTCGAAGATGCAAAAGCTAGTTAATTTTGCATCTACATCTTCTATTGGAGATTCTCTAAGCACCGAACAACATCAACACTCGATGGTAAGCCGACCAAGGTCTTCTGGTCTCAGTCGAAATACTTAATAGATAATGTTGTAGTACCTATCTATATTTATACCTACTAATAAAGCATTGTGTGTTTGTCTGATTTTTTCATCTGTTCACTGTCGAAATTTATTTTTCTATCTGAGGTGGTACTAAATTTTTGTGCATCCTCCTTTTTTTTAGCAATCTGGAATTTCGTACTTGGCCTACACACGTTGTGGCCCAGCGAATCCCGCCCACTTATTTGCCCTCCCATGTAGCTGCAAAAAATCAATTTCTCGCCTTGTGCGGTAGATAGTTGGAGTTTGCACTGTGCGCCCGAGACTGGGCCGGCCTCTTTTTTTGCCCATATTTATACTTATTTTTAATTTATTTCGTAATTCAAATTTTTCAAAAAAAGTTTACAATTTGAATTTTTGTTTCAAATTTTGTTCATGTTTTTTTTCAAAATGTTCGAATTACAATATTGTCTTCGCTTGTTCAAAAATGTTTGGAACATTAATTTATTTTCTCATTCCGATTTTTTTTCAAATTTAGAAATATTCCAAAAAAATTTGCGATTTAAAAAACATGTATGCAAACAATATTATAAATTTAAAATATATTCTTGTTTTAGTAAAATGTTCACAGATTCAAAATAATGTCCGTGTTTGAAAACATGTTTTATAAAATTGTTCTGAATGTTCAAAATATGTTCGGTTTTCAAAAGTTGGTCACTAATTTAAAAAATGTTTGGGTTTTGGTAGAAGGTTCATGTCTTCAAAAATGATGTTGTTTCAAATTTTGTTCATGTTTCTTTCAAAATGGACGGAATATTAAAAACATCATTCGTAATTTCAAGAAATGTTCACCTTTCCAAGAATATTCGGCAATTCATACTTTTTAAAAGTTTAAAAAATGTTTTAAATCCGACTTTGCACTATGTTCTTAAATATTCGCGCTGGCCATTGGTTAGCAGTAGGCATTTGTTGCCGTGGCTAGCGGCACATGGTCGGGTCTTTAAGCTCATGTGTTCGATAGTTCAACACGTCGTTTTTTGGCTTATTACTCGTGCCTTGCAAACACAGGTTATTTTGGTGCCTACCAGTGGGCTGGTCCAGAGACAAACTGTTGTGCGTCTCACGCGCTATTTGACGCAACTAGCATCATATAGTAGCTCCCATGCAGCTGCCATAAGAAAAGTAAAAATATACGTATGGATTTTGTTCCGTCCATTCCACACATAGCTCCCTAATTTTTTCAGTTATCCCCCGGGTGGGCCAAACTGGACCTATCACGTATTTCTTTTTCTGTTAGACGGACGAGCAGCAAAACAAAAAGGGCGCGGGGGGATTGAACTATGGACCTTCCCTATTGTGCCGACGGATCAAACCAACTCAGCTAGTTTTCAGTTATGATAGGAATAGTCCCATCTTGGAATTTAATACTAAATCACACCAGCTTTTATATGTCCCTAAGTTGTCTGCAAATAAGGAGGTTGTGTGAGAATAAGGAAGTTGTCTCGAGAATTATGAGCAGAACGAGGGACTCCAGAAATTATTGCCGGAGATAACTTACACCTGCCAATAAAAGACAGTATGCTGGTTGGCTATAATGGAAAAAAAATTATTGGCATGTGCTAATAAAAGAGAATATGCTGATTTTCCTCTAATTAATAAAATTTATGAGCACGTGAGCGCGAAAATAGTTGAAGATAATAAACCTTGATAATGAAGGGACATTCATTCCTGGTTATGCGCTGATCATGCTAATAAAAAATAATTTATGCGCTACAATAGTAAACCATCCGATTACGCAGTCGTACGAGAAAGTGGTCGACGCAACCGTGCCTCAAAGGTCGCCGCGCAGCAACCAAATAAGGACGCAACCACAACTCCGAGACGGAGGTGGACCCGGAGGAAAAAAAAAGGTATCAGTTGGATGGTCCCCGCCACGCTGACCAGCGCCACCACTATCAAGATCTCGCGGGCCAAACATGATCCGTGAGAAGACCGCAACTCCTCGCTCTGTCACCCATCGCCGTGGAGACCATTTTTTATGAACACATTAATTATCTCTCCCGCTGCTTGTTGCAAAAAAATTATCTTCCCGTTGCAACGCACGGGCATATGTGCTAGTTGGATTCAAAGCAAACATAATGTTTTATAGGTGGAAATACATGAAATGTTTGAGAAACTACACAGAGTCTCCAGTTAGCTAGAGCGCTCGAAAAAGGAAGCGTTCGAGGGCCAGTAGGAATCTGAGACGGATCTGTTTGAATCCTCTATGATGGTGAGTTATTTATTACTGACATATACCTTTAGTTACCCATTATTGTTGCTTAATCTACTGTACTTTCCCAATCATTGTTCTATGGGTATATGGAATTTATTATATTACATCTATCTCTCAACTAAGGAAGCTGTTTACTTGTAGTTCAAATCACGGGAGAGTTCCCTACACCACTACTGAAAAAAGCCCAATAGGTAAACTCAAACTAGTGGTGGGCAACGACAGCTACCCGCCACTGCTATTTAGGCATCGCAGCAGTGGCGGGTAACAAAGTCCACCCGCCACTAGAGAATCGACAGAAGTGGCACGCGAATACGACCACCCTCCACAAGTGAACTCTCCCAAATTTGCTCACGTGATGAAAGTGAGCAGTGGCGAGCGCTTTGGAAAACCCACCACTGGTTTGTGCCCGCCACAGCTAAATTGAGGCAAACCGCATGAAAAATAAATTTTATATATCAACAAGTTAGCAGTGGCGAGCACAGGAAACACCCGCCACAATTATTAGACCCAAAAAGTTTCAGGAAAAATATGTATCAAACCTAAAACAGTCTCAAATTTGAAGGGGGTTTACAAATTTCATGACATTTCACGCTTGTTTGCCTGCTATTTGTAATTATGGTGATAACCATCTGTGGCGGGTGACGTTGGCTACCCGCCAGTTCTAATTTGGTGAGGCCGGTGTCGTTCTCTGCCTGCCACTTGAACTTAGCTGTCGCGGGATACGCCCGTCATTGGTCTGCTTTGCTCCATATACCATATCTACCCTACTCCGGACATGCTCGTAGCCGCCGACATCTTATCCAAAAATCTGTCCACCCAACTCTCTCCCCCGTCGCCGTCGTCGCCATCGTCGTGGCATCCTTCGATGTCACCATCGTCGCGCTCGCCCTCCGGCGCCTAGATGGTCGGCACCGTCCCCCTCGTCCTCATCGTCCCCATCACAATCGTCATGTGCCACCGCCGCATCGAGCATCCTCGCCATCCGCTGCCCCCTCGAAGGTCCCCGCCGTCACGGTCGCCCTCTCCTACCGCCGACTCAAACATCTGCGACATCACACGCCCAGCGGCGAGACCCCGCTGCTCCATGCAGCTGAAACCCATCGTTGTCGACGTGCCAGATGCCATGCCGCTCCTCCTTTGCGAACATCACCTGCTGCCACTGGTCCCATCCCCTCCGTCTGCAATTTCTCTACACCCCTAACCGAACCCCAATGCCCCTGACGACACCTCCAAGAAGGTCAGGACGTGAACAGCGCCGCCAAATCCGAAGAGGATTGAAGGTTTTCACCCGGGCAGGGGAGCGGGGTGGGTAGTTTGGGACCTCAGGTGCGCCTCCATGAAGGAAAGGGCCACTGGGCCGGCCAGACCGGTCAAGGTTTCCCTCGGACCCCAAGTACACCACCAGGGCTCACCATCACCGGAGCCGGCAGCCGCAAGCCATCGGGACGTAGAGAGAGGCAGCAGGACAGAAGGGGATCTCTAGATCTGACGCAATAGAGCACCGCGCCGCGGCCGAACTCCACCAGCGACCCGCCGCTCGCGCTGCTGTGCACACTGACCAGCGTCTCCTGCAGACGTCGCCAGTCGCCAAACGACGCCGCCTCGCCGGCAGGGCCACCGCCCCAGGAACCGCATGCCTCTGATACGAGTCTCTAGTCTGCAGGCCATCGAGATCGATCCGAGCACCGAGATCTCTGCTGCCACCTTCCCCGGCGTCCGCGCGGGCTTTCCTGACGGCCGTCTCCGGTTGCGGCAAGGAAGGAAGGGGGGGGGGGGTGAAGGGGTGGCGACGCGGCGGAGCCCTAATCACCCCCGAGACGCCAGAGGGACGACGCGAGGGCCGTGTCGGGTAAGAAGGGATGTGAAGGAGATGAAGTGGAACTTGGACAGAGTTCGTCGGGCACCGTTGTCTATGTTAAGTTGAGGATGTGACCTGGTGTGTGTCGTAGGTCGGGTTGTGGGCTTGGGATGCCCCACAGAGAATGGGCCGACTTCCGGCCCGCAGGTACACTCCGTGGTCTTGGCATAGTTTGTATCCATCCAGTCCTTCCTAAGGTTCGTTGCGTCCGGGATGAGATTGTCTTACCGTAGCGATGCTTAAAGTCGGTTCGGGTTATACTAGCAATTAATACATATTTCAATCATGAGATATAATGGACGTCAAAAGGATTTCCATGAGATGGAAATACAACCTAGGACTTGTAGGTGATACAGTCCAAAGTATTTTGTCGATCCAGAGGATGCTAGTGAATGTGCAAACTTCGAGTTCCAGCAATGGACAGAAGGGAGCATAATGGAGTTGGAATCTTTGTTTTGATGAAATAGTCAGAAGAGTTTGATTTCATCAAAGGATAGCAAAGATGCTTGTGGTTACAAGAAAGTAAGTGGGAGCATAATAATATTTCTAAAAACTTTGTGTGCTTGACACATTGTTGATTGGAAATAATATAAATTTCTTGACAGAAATTAGGACTTCATTGAAAAATGGTTTTTCTGATGAAGTGCTTGGACTAGGTAGCCTTGATATTAGGCATAATAATCTATGGAGATAGAATTGCCTAATAGAGCTAAGCCAAAATACATATTGACAAGATGCTAAAACCGTTTAGCATAAGAATGCCAAGGAGTGATTCTTGCCGAAGTCACATGGAAAGAGTTTTACCAAGACTCGGTGTCCTAAAACATTGATGAGCTAAATACATGATGGATATTCCACACATCTTTGGTTTTAGATTAATCATGTATTCCTTGCTATGTAAATATAACCAGATATGTCCAGTACTCCCAAGTGTTGCGAGTAAGATACCAAAGTGATCAAAGTATTGATCATAGGACAGCAGTGAAAAATGTCATTGAGTACTAAAGTAGCACTGATGACAGGTTTTCTCGCAAAGGGGAGATTATGAAGAGTTCGTTGTAAGAAATTACATCGATACAGTCTTCACCAATACTCCATGCGATTTTTGATTTAGATTAAGGGTTTTGTGTAATACACAATATGGTCGCATAGAAAGTCGGAATTGTTCCAAAAAGGTTACTGTGGTGATTTCTATAACGAAGGCTAAGTATGTTGACGCTTTAATAGAGACAACAAAGATGTTGAATGATATAGTTCATTCATGAACTTAGTATGGTTCCAAGATGGCTTTGGTCAATGGAACACTATTGTAGATAGTTGCTCCATTGCTCAGTCTGAGGAATCAAGGTTTGACCAGTCATTCACATATATACTAAGCCAAGTTCACACAAAATATGAATTTTGTGAAATCGTGAAAACGCGAGGATATGCAAAAATACACACGGACCTGAAGTTGTCAGATCCGTTGGACGAAGACTATAGCACAAGCGAAGCATATTTTACACTGGTATTCCATAGGTGTAAAGTGCATTAGCATTGACTAGATTATTGACTCTAGTGCAAGTGGGAGTCTATAGGAGATATGCCCTAGAGGCAATAATAAATGTTATTATTTATCTCCACGTTTGTAATTATGTTTATATTCCATGCTACAACTGCTATGGTTCTCGAGTCTACAATAACCACGAGGCTCGAAGGAAAACTCATTTGCACGTGTGGAATAATAAACGATAAAAGTATTCCTGGTCAAGCCTCTAAGACTGGCTCAAGTGTTGCATGATGATCACATTTTCCTGATCATAGGCATGACTATGCCGGCAACTTTGAGGACACAATATTAGAAGAACACTTGTGTTGAATCGACCCAAATTGTTGTTATGCTATGAGATACCTTTGTCACAAGTTGATGGTTAATAACACTGAGAAAGTTAACGTTTGCATAATTCCTTAGACCATGAGAGTATCAAGTTCCTTCGCACTAGCTTCATGAACTTTGGGGTTTGTTAAACGTCATCCGTAAATGGGTGGCTATTACGGCGGCTTACGAGTTCAAGGAAAAGTATGACAGGGGACTAGATAGCTCAAGATTGGGATTTGCTCCTCCGACGATAGAGAGATATTCTTTGGGCCCTCTCGGTGTTACGATATCCATCATCGTCTGGCCAAACACAATGTGATTTGATCACAGGGATGCCGGAACGCAGAAACGAGAAGAGAGAACAATACCGGTAACGAGGTAATTGGCATAGTGGACAAAGTTGTTGATTCACGGGGATGCCATTAAAACTTACCTCGGGTATTTGTAACATATTGCGAAGCAACAGGAATAACACATGGCAACTAGAGGTTCACTCGAATATTCATTCGTGTGGGTATATGGATCAATATGGGTCCACGGTTCCGCTATTGATCATTGATCGGAAAGTGTTCCGGTCATATCTATACTTCACCGAACCTACAGGGTCACACGCTTAAGGGTCATCTATCTGTTGAATACTAGACAGGGAGTCTGAGAGAAAGTCACCGAAAAAGTTTCGGAGACAACGACAAGTTCCGGAGAGAAAACCAGAATAGTTTAGGGTAAAACCGAAAAGTTCTTTCGGAGTAAACCATTAAGCCAAATAGGTTTTGGCAAGCACCTAGAACTTTTGGGAGGTACCAGAATTGTTCTGGGAACTTCTGTAATTTTTCTGGAGAGAAAACCCGAAAATGTTCCGGAGCAGCCAGAATTGCTTTGGTTGGTTTTCGCTGAAGAAAATTATTGATCCGGAAATGTTTCAAAACGAATCCAGAATTGTTTTAGTGGGTACTGGAAATGTTCTGGACCTACAGAAATATTTTTATACTTAACGGACGCGAAAAAATGTCTTCGTGAATAGTGAAAACCACTTTTTGGTTGCTTTTTTTGGAAAACCATTCTTTTTGGGTTTTTTCCCAAAAGATCTAGGGGGTGACATGGATGGATGAGACCCCCTTTGGGGGGCCACACCATGGGGTGGCCAGCCAAGGGGAGCTCCTCCATGGAGCTCCACTAGCCACCCCATTATGCCCTTGTGAAGGACATATTTTGGTGGCATTCTTGTATTTTCAAGTGCCACCCTACCCCTTGGTTTTTACTATAAATAGAGGTGGAGAGGAGCTCTCCACACTCACTCTTCTCTCACATACAAATGCCATGCATGATCTGGCTTTCTCTGTCCCTCCCACGAAATAGTTTCGTAGAGCCGAAAGGCTGTCTGGGTTCCGGTGGGAACTAGTTCTGGACGGCGAAGCCCTGCCGGATAGCTGACACCGTAGGTGTGCAACTTGGTAGAGAGGTCATAGTTTCGATCTTAGTTCGAGTGTGCCTCCCGAAGGGCTATCCGAGTGACCGTCCGATATTTCGAGGGCCTCTCAAAGGGCTGTCCGAGATTTTGAGGGCCTCCTAGAGAGCTGTCCGAGGGACTGGTTGAGGAGATCCCGGAGGGTTGTCCAAGAGACCGTCCGAGGGACTGGTAGAGGGCATCCCCAAAGGGACGTCCGAGGAGCTATCCGACGGAGAAAATCCTCGTGGTTGGCAGGTTGTAAATTCCTAGCTGCGGGGATCTGCACCAACGATCTTCGTCAACTCTACTTCTGCTGCGCTACGAGTTGATAATGATCAGATCAAAAACCTTTTATTCATCTCCATAGTGGTCCTGGATTGGTGCATAGGTCGGAATTTTTTTGTTTTCTGCTGCGTTACCCTACAGTTAGTGCATATATTCCATTGGAAATCTGGGATCAAATACCCAGAACTCAGTTCCTAGTTCGACTTGGTGGAACAAATAACCCTGCTCTATAGCACGGCCTCCCACCTACATGGCTTAGTCGTGTTTGTTTTATTCTATCATGGACAACGGTCGGAATCCAGGCCCATCACTCCGGATGGTACTACGCTTGCCCTGCCGTACCGCCAGATCATCCTAGCCTCACGTCCGTCAGTATCTCATTGCAGTCCCATCTCTCTCCATGTCGCGGGCCACCGAAGTCCGAGTCCACTGTAGTGTGTCACATAGTATGTATGTATAGGTATAACAGGTATATCATATCAGTGATCATCGCCCAGAGGGATCACTGCCTGGTAATATAGCATAGCGACACGGACAAGGGTGTATGGCCAACCGATGGAACACTAGCATTACTAGACTAGGCATGCCAGGATAACAGGTAAAGGCATCAACATAGGCGACAAAATCAGCCTATGCAGAGAATAGGATCTACCGAACAATAACTGAACCGATACTTCTAAAGCATGAACGTAGAGGTAAAGAATAGGCGATATCTGGGATGATCAAGGGGGTTTTACTTGCCTGGAAGCTCTGCAGAGGTGACCTGATTCCCGGGATCGTAATCGTACTCGGGATCTACAGCGGTCTCAGGGTCTACCAATAAGAAGCAAATGCGGGCACAAAATAAATAACAGGCATTCAAATTCAACACAGAATGCATGGCATGGCAAAAATGTGATGATGATATGTTATAATGTATTTCTACACATTTTAATTGAAGAGGGAAAATATTAGGGAATATTTTTCCAACTCCAAATATTATTTATTAATTGAGATAGTAGCAATTTATCAATGTTCAATACGATAATGAAGTTTGTCATGCATGAAAATGACATATTCGGATTCATCACATTTTTTTGATCATTTTTCATACATAAATTATTTTCATGCAAGTTATAGATTATTTTCTATGAATTTTGAAAGTTTTATTGATTTTCTGGAATTTCTGAAATTAGTTTTAATTCGAAAATATGGGGAAATTGCTAAGTGCACACAGAGTACACCTAGCCAGAGAGGCTGACTAGTGGGGCCAGTAGCTGAGTCAGCAGTTGACTGGTCAACTGGCAGGTTGGGTCCACCTGTCAGTGACTGAAGTTAACAGATTTTAATTAAATGGGTTTAGTTAGTGGTGGGACCCGCATGTAATAGACACATGTTACATCTAAGCGTTATTTAATAGGGGAGGGTCCCACATGCCAGTGACTAATTTAGGCTATCCTAATCCTAACTTAATTAGTTAGCCTAATTAACCCGGCCAGACCCACTGGTCAGTGAGCCAGCCACTACTAGGGAAAACCCTAGTAGTAGCGTTTGAAATACATATAGTAGTAGCGCTGGGTCCAGCGCTACTGCTAACGCGCTACAGCTAAGTTGTAGCAGTAGCGCTGGTCAGGGCAGCGCTACTGGTAAGTATGGTTAGCAGTAGCGCTGCCATGACCAGCGCTACTGCTAACTCTCTGTAGCGCTTGAACAAATGAAGCGCTGCTGCTAATCCAGCGCTGCTAGTAGATGCTTTCCAGCGCTACTGCTAGTATTCCTGCTTTCACAGATTTATACCCCCTCTACGTATTTGTGATGTATTTATACAGGCTCATGTGAGGAAGAAACATGGATTAGATTCATTTGGATGAATCAAAAGTTGAATTAGGACGACGATCCTACTAATTCAACTTTTGGTCACTTTTGATCCATCCACATGAATCTAATCCGCGTTCCTTCCACCAATGATATAATAACTAATCATGATCATAATAACAAATCATCATGATAATCATGATCAACATCATCGTCATATTAATATAAAAACTCTTGCATCATATCATCACCAACAACACTAGCTAATAATCATCATAGTCATTACCACCAACACTATTTAATCATCATAGTCGTAGTGTACTATCTAATCACCACCAACACTAGCTAATAATAATCATCCTAGTCATTACCACCAACACTAGCTATTTAATCATCATAGTCATATATAGTTAGCACATCATCATCTTCAAACTCATTCTAGCTAGCTAATCACTCCTGCTGCTCTCTCTCATGTAAAATAGAATAAAACATGTGTAGCACTCCTGCTTCATCATATTGGAGAATGCAGATGAACCTGTCTCCTAATTGTGGGTTGCGCTTTTGATTGCTGCCCCTAGTACTTCTCTGCTGTGATCCTTCACAATTTTTCTCGAGTCTTTGACTATTAAGACTTGCTTGCTTTGAGAAATCATGAATGCACTCATGTGCAATGCAGGATGTCTTGGCCATAAGCTAACCATTGTCATGCGACCTTTAGGCTCGATCCAACAAGGCACAACATTCATCGGGAGTCCCTGTTGAAGAACATCGTAGTAACATGCTTAGCAATGAAGTTTAGCTTAAAAAATAATGTATGCAAAAGATGCACTGAGGACAAATAGTAAAAATCTTACCATCTTTCCTAAATAAATGTGACCGTAGTTCAATACGCACACTAGTGGTCGCACGTATTGAGTACTAATATTTTGAAGTCCAAGAAAATAACCTGTCTTGACAGTATCATGATCCTCAAGCCATGAAACATAATGACTTATCTTCTCGCAGTTTAGTTCAGCCCCGGGATAGTAGTAGGTGCTGTCTACCAAGCGCCGGACATGTTTGCTTGATTAGAAATAAGCTGTCAATAGAAATTAGTTGTCAACTATTTTTAAATAAACAATATAAATTACTTAATAAATATGGTTGAGAAACTCACATATAGGTAGAACTGGAGGCGTCTGCACATCGACCCAGATGTCGATATTACCTTCAATTTCATCTTCCGAACGAATATCAAAGGTGATAAGCATATTAGGCTCAAATGCATAAGCCTTGCATAGTGCTCTCCAATTTTTGCATTCAAAATAGGAGTAGGTGTCTGCATTGTATAATTTTACAGCAAAAGTATAACCATGCTCGGTCCTCAAGTGAACTCTCTTTACCTCCATACTGTCCATAGTACTGAAACCAATTTTATCCAAGACATAAATTCTTGCATGGCAGGGGATAAGCTAGTAGAATTGTAAAAAATTAAAATTATAAGTTGAAGCAAAAGAAGCAGAAGTCATGCTTAATTACGAAAAAAGACTTGTCGTTGTGACTTACTGTATCCACTTCGAAGGTCTCATCCAGCATGATGCTGAAGCGCCTACCACCAACTAGGTGAGGCCTGTCGCACAGGCCGCGCTCATCTTCGCAGTATTTGCACATAACGAATTCCCTTTCGTCGTCAGACATTTCCTTTTCATAGTTGAAACATTTAAAATCAATCGAAGGCAACTACCAGGAAACTCAACACACAGATCACTATTAATCAGTATGCAACGGGTTGACTTTAGGTCTGTCGAGTCTTCCTTCCTAAACTCTTATCTCACGTATATGGTGGGCACTCCCTCACCGATTTTTCGACCATCGATGATGGTCGCTACTCCTCCTTCCCCTAGTGCATAACAAATATCTAGCACAAGGAGAAGAAGGAGAAGCGACCCCCACGACAACAATCGACTTTCTTCTTCTCTCATATATGGTGGACACTCCATCACCGATTTTTCGACCGTCGATGATGGTCACTACTCCTTCTTCCCCTAGTGCATAACAAAGGTCTAGCACAAAGAGAAGAAGGAGAAGCGACCCCCACGACAACAGTCGGCATTCTTCTTCTCTCATATATGGTGGAGACTCTCCATCACTGATTTTTTGACTGTCATGTATGGAGCCCCGACAGACTTAAAGTCAACTCGAACTGTCGTTTAATTCTCTTTCTAGCAAATCCGGGGCACTCGATATTTCCTACATATTCTAGCACAACTCATGCTTAAATTCACGGAAAAATCCGGCATGACCTTTGCTAAAATAGGACATATCGAGCGCCTGAAATTTGCCGGAACGGAAATGAATCAACACTCCGGCAAAACATAGGCCACTCGGATTTTCCCTGCGACACAAAGATGTCCATACACATACAATGATGCTTAAACTTGAAATTATATCCGAATCAATTATCATAAGCATTCGCACATGAGCATAAACTGGTGCTCATTGCATTTCAATGGTTCAATATTGACAAAAACATTTCAATATATTTCTACTCTATTCAACAACGAGGAGTAGAGAAGGAGGAGGTGGACTTTTAGCTCACCGACTCGGGTGTAGAGGAAGTAGAGGCAGCTCGGATGACGATCACTCCAAGGAGACATGACTCTACAAAGCCTGCATATTCCACCGAGTGAAAATTTTAGATCATCAAATCTCATATAGCATTCTTTGATGACAAAGTGATAATGACATAAAAATAATTAAATTTTCCAATACATTTCTATATTGAAAAAAAAATTACAAAAAAAAATTATACCTAAATTTTCTTACTAAAATTTTTTATTACTAAATTTGATACCTAAAAATTTCTCGTGTAGCATTCCAATAGATTTCTATAATTGAAAATTTTCTATACCTAAAAATTTATATTACTAAAACTTTTTTATATTCAAAAAACCTATTCACTAGTCTTCTATCCTATTCAAAATACCTACATTCTACCTATATTTTCTATTTTATTCTATTCAAAATACCTACATTCTGAGGGCAGATGGAGGGGGAGGAAGGAGGGAGGAGGAGTATGGAGGAGGGGCGGCGGATGGAGGTGGGGCGATGGGAGGGGAGAGGAGGGCGGCGAGAGGGAGGGGAGAGGAGGGCGGAGAGGGAGGGAGGGAAGCAGATACGTACCTTGGGGGCGCTAGTGGGCGACGGCGCGCAGCGGAGTGGGCGAGTGAGAGTGTGAGGGGAGAGTAAGAGGAGGGTGTGTGGGCCGGGGCGTGTGGATAAGGTACCTGTAGTAGTAGCGCTGGTCCGCAACCACCGCTACTACTAAGATACATAGCAGTAGTGCTTTAATGGAACAAGCGCTACTGCTATTATCATTAGCAGTAGCGTTTTTGTGGAAACAGCGCTACTACTAAGACTATGATCATTAGCATGTAAAAAAAGCAACAAATTAAAAAAAGCATTGGTCATCATTGAACTTTTTGTGTAGAATCTAAATTGTTAGTACGAATCTTCGCCGGTTTAGGAACTGGCGAAGATCCATATTGCGACAGATCCTACACATAGAGTACAATGAAGAGCAAGTGGTTGTGATAGTTTGAGAAGCACCATATTTAAGGTGGTAAACATTCTGTCCGTGGAGCGAGGTGGAACTAAACTTTGGTCTTAGGATGGGACTGAATTTAGCAGTAGCGCTGGTTAGAGGAAAGCGCTATTGCTAAGTTCAATAGCAGCAGCGCTTTTTATGTATGAGCGCTACTAGTATACCTAGCCTGCCTGCAACGGTCTGGCAATTATAATAGTAGCGTGTTTTGTACATACAGCGCTACTGCTATGTGCATAGTAGCAGCGCTCTTACAGCCAAAGCGCTACTGCTATTTAGCAGCAGCGCTTACTTTGTAAAAGCGCTACTGATGAGGTCCTGTGTATAAGCATTTCCCTAGTAGTGAGCCGGTGGGTCAAACGCGCGGTGGCGCAATGCTTGCCGGAGCACGGCGGGGCACGCAGGAGCCGAAGCTCCCGGTGGCCATTTGGTTCGGACCCGAGAGCTACAAGATGCGGGACGAATGCCGGATCGAATGGAGGTAGCAGCACAAGAGGGGGTGGCCGGAGACCACGCCAGCGGCGTAGTACAGTGGCAATGGCGACGAGCTCCTGGCCGCGATGGCAACAGGAGGCACGGGGGAGAGAGGGAAAAGGTCGAGGTGGACGGGGAGCTCACCATGAGCATGGATTCATGGTCGGTTGAGGACGGGGAGGCGCGAAGCGGCGGCAATCAGTGACAATGTGGGGTGGCCGACATCGAAGAAGTCGGGGCGATGCCGACAAGCTACGGCGATCTGCGTCGATCCTTGCAGAGGAGAAGGTCAATGCGTCCTGGCGGTTCTCCTGGGCATGGCAAGGCGGCGAGGGGTGGCCGATGGCCACGGCGGCGACGAGGAGGCGACGATGGCGGAGCTCGATGATGGCCCGATCTGGAACGAGAGAGCGAGGAAGGGGTAGTAGAGGAGCTAGGGTTAGCAGGGGCCTCCTGGGGGCTTCCTTATCCCCTCCTCGGCGCGTCAGATGCACGACGCATGCGGCATCGTCGGCCATGGTGTCTGCTGCATCCACACGGGGAGAGGAGAGACGTAGGAGACTGCTGTGCGTGGGCTGGACTGGTTCCAGTGCAATTGGGCCGAAGTGCCAGAGTGTTCTGTTTATTTTCTTTTTCTTTTTGTTAATTAGTTAGCTCCTGTTTTGTAATATATTGGGGTACCAAATGAATTCAGTTCTTGATGAAACTTTTTATATAAATTAGCTATAATATTATAAGACCTCACACAAGCTTTCATATTATTTGCAAATGTTTAAATAATTGGTTGGATTTAAATATTCAAATTATATGCTGCTGATCCAACTAAATGGTTGCTTGGGTCATATTGAAAATCCAAATGGAGTTGATTTCATTTGGACAAATATTTGGGGATTTAATGAAAGGGGTGAACATTTTTGATTCACAATTTGAAGAAACATTTTTGTCTTTGTATTTTAAATTGAATTTAAAAGACTGATTACTTCTTAATTGTGATTTGATTATGAAAATCGTGGTGACATGGTATTGTAATTAGGTTACCAAAATAATTAGGTCTTGGGGATGTTACAAAAGAGAGAGGGAAAGAGACGGTAGGAAAGGGAGATGGGAAGAGAGGGCGGGAGAAAGTGGCGGAATAGTGGACAAAAAGGACAGAAAAGAGAGGGGAATAATTATTAAAAAAATCGTATGTTCCGTGTGGAAAAAATAATTAAAAATCATGTCCACAAAAAATTTACCTAAATGTCCACAAAAAGAACTTCTAATTTAACTGCATGTCCAACTAAAAAGACTTGCACCAAAATTTATACCGCATCCAGGAAAAAAAAGTTTGCCTATTACCACGGGACAGACACTCGGTAAAGGTGAACAACACTAACGGCTGAAAACTTTGCCGAGTGTCTCCTGAAAAACACTCGGCATACGGGGACCCGCCGACAACCGCGGCGAGCAGGGACAAGTGTCACTTGGTTTGCCGAGTGCCCGACAAAAAAAACACTCCGCAAACGTGTTGGTTCCGATAGTGTATACATTGATCAAATACAATAAATCCTATGTATTTTAAATTTTAGTTCTCATATTATTAATCCCAATATTCATGTTCCATACAACCAAATCCCACTGAAATATATCGCAACCAATTCCGTAGCAACGAAAGCCAAGGATATAAAAAGTTTAATTTAATTACAGAAAAACGAAGAAAGAAAAACCAAACTCCACAGAAATGAAAATACATTACACCCCAATCTTGAAGGAGAGTAAATTTTCCACGGCGGCACCTACTGCGACAGGTCCGTCATCTAGTAATACAATCCAACTTAAGCTAAAAAAAAGTATACAATCGTACTCCAATCGTATCTGAAAGGGGGGAGCAACTACGCATCCGGAGGAACCGAAAAAATTCCCCTGCCGCCATGCTGCCGTTCCGGCGCTGGACGGATCTGCCGGCGGAGCTCCTTTGCCGCGTCGGCGACTACCTCGACGACCTCAAGAGCTACGCCAGCGCGCGGGGCGCCTGCACGGCGTGGCGCCGCGCGCTCCCGCCGCCGTCGCCGTCGCTGCTCGTCGTCCTCGACGGCGACGCCACCGGGTGCTGCTGCCCCGCCGCGCGCCGCTCCTTCGGCCTCAGGGCCATCCCCTCGGGCGGGCGCTGCATCGGCTCCAGCAACGGATGGCTCGCCCTCTCCGTGCGCCTCTACGGCCGCCTGAGCATCTTCAGCCTCTTCCACCCCGTCACCGCCGACGAGATCCGCCTGCCGCCGCTCATCTACAAGAGCAGCCTGGTCTCCAAGCTCGTCTTCGCGCCCAGACCCGCCAGGGACGACTTCGCCGCCGCCGCCATCTGCGACATCGACAGGCTCGCCTACGTCACCGCCGGGGCCAGGAGGTGGGCCATCCTCGACCCCGTCCGCCTTGCCGCCGGAGACCAGCTCGCCGACGTCGTCTACCGTGGACAAGGTACGGTCTACTGCCTCACTCTGTTTGGAGACGTCCACGTGCTCCGCCTGCCGGAGCGCCGCCGCCGGGAACCTATCATCATTGAGGATCCACCTGGAGATCCAGCTGGCCCATCAGCACGTCCCGCGCTGCGTAACTGGCGTATCATCCAAATGCACCGGACCGGACCGGACCTAAATGCGCCGGCCACGGTCGAGCCGTTGTTGGCGTGTGAGCCGTTCGACGCCGCCACCAGTTTTGCCCCGCCATATAACACACTGTCAGTTTCCACTAGTGCCAAGAACCTGGTGTTCTGCCATGGCAACCTGTACCAGATCTGGAGGAATGCCAGCTGCACGGTTACTTTGCAGCTGCCGGTTGGAGGCGGTCACCGCCGCGTAGCAGAGGATGAAATATTTGTTCTGAGGTATGATCCCCGGCGCCGACCATGCTGGGACGCCGTGGCCGACTTGGGGGGATACTCAGTGTTTGTCGGGAGGAACAATGCGGTGTCCATGTATGCTGAAGGTGTTCCGGGACTCAAGGGTAACTCTGTCTACTGGATCGGCGGGAGGGGTAGGGATCAGGGCATGGTCTTCGACATGGCAACTGGGAGGTCTACACCTTGCCCTCCTGTGGCTGGTGTCGTTCCACAAAGCACAGTGTGCTGGTACTTTCTGAGCGACATATAGCGAATAACTGCAACACAAATGCAGGAAAGAAGAGTTTATCAGACCCAAGCAAGGGTCGGGGCTGAACGTGCACAAGACATGGAACAGTGATGCGTCGCCAGGACAGCTTGGCGACATAGTGAGCACCACCAGCCGCATTGGTGGAAGTGATGTTTATCATGCCTGAGCATGAGATCTGTCAGAGTGTAATTACTTGTTGTGGCCAAGCCTGGTTGTCAAGTGAGGAGGACGAAGCCATACCTCTTTTCAACCGAGCAACAATAGTACTGATGAAAGGATTACATTTGCAGCCAATGGTGCAGCAGTAGTTGAAGCTTCATGTGCAGCCAAAGAGAGGGAAAAAGATGCAGAGAAGCTTGAGAAGAATAGAAGATTTGTGTATTTGATGACCAGTGTGTATTTTGATGTCTTGAGAAGAACAGAAGAAGACTGAAGAAGTAGCAGCAGCAGCAATACATTTTATATGGCATGTTGCATGTTTGTTTGGAGTAATTTGTTCTATGAATTCCTTGTGGTTTCAACAATTCAGTGGCTAGTTAGGTAGGAGAGTTTGCTATAATCTTCAAGCATCTACGAATTATCGTTGCTTGGTTGAATTTCCATTAGTTCGTTCACCAGTTGTTATCTCATATCTGTATAGACATGTTGTTTTCCAACTCGTTCGTGGAAATTCAAGCAAAGTGGTTTGCAAGAATTAAAGTGTTGTAGAAGTAAAATAGGAATTTTTTCCCCCGAAGAATTAAAGGGAGAGAGACGGCCGCGGAAGTTAATAGTCAGCCACTGATCGATTTGCTAGACTGATATTAAACATACACGACCATATCATCGATCACTGCATGAGGTTTATTTTTTATTCACATCAAAATCAGACCATACATCTGCACACGCACGAGAATTTGCTTAGGAATAGTTATCTTTTTGTCTCGGTAGAAGCTGTTGCTGGAACGAACAGTCTGAAAGTGATGTGATAAATAATTGTTTGATTAATGCAGTCTCTAGTATGTTCTACACAAAATTGACCCAGAGCCAATTGGTCTAAATTGTCACAAGAAACATGTGTTGAACTGGGTGAACTACA
Source organism: Thinopyrum elongatum (assembly GCA_011799875.1). Taxonomy (NCBI): domain Eukaryota; kingdom Viridiplantae; phylum Streptophyta; class Magnoliopsida; order Poales; family Poaceae; genus Thinopyrum; species Thinopyrum elongatum. The sequence goes on along the minus strand of CM022300.1, from coordinate 6,508,581 downwards.
AGCAGTCCGGCAGTACAAGCAGCAGCTTTCAGGATTATGAAGGAATTTAGGGTAAGTTCATTACTTGCGATGCTTTCTGCAGATTCTTTGTTAGACTTCAATAGTTCCGCACAGGTTGAAGAATCAACAATAGTAGTAGGATGATAACAACAACAACAACAACAACAACAACAATGCATTTAGTCCCAAACAAGTTGGGGTAGGCTAGAGGTGAAACCCATAAGATCTCACGACCAACTCATTGTTCTGGCACATGGACAACAACCTCCCACGCACCCCTGTCCATAGTTAGTTCTTTGGTGATACTCCAATCCTTCAGATCTCTCTTTACAGACTCCTCCCATGTCAAATTTGGTCTACCCCGACATCTCTTGACATTATCCGCACGCTTTAGCCGTCCGCTATGCACTGGAGCTTCTGGGGGCTTGCGCTGAATATGCCCAAACCATCGCAGATGATGTTGGACAAGCTTCTCTTCAATTGGTGCTATCCCAACTCTATCTCGTATATCATCATTTCGGACTCGATCCTTCCTCGTGTGGCCACACATCCATCTCAACATACGCATCTCCACCAACCTAACTGTTGAACATGTCGTCTTTTAGTCGGCCAACACTCAGCGCCATACAACATTGCGGGTCGAATCGTCGTCCTGTAGAACTTGCCTTTTAGCTTTTGTGGCACTCTCTTGACATAGAGAATGCCAGAAGCTTGGCGCCACTTCATCCATCCGGCTTTGATTCGATGGTTCACATCTTCATCAATACTCCCATCCTTCTGCAGCATTGATCCCAGATATCGAAAGGTGTCCTTCTGAGGTATCACCTGCCCATCAAGGCTAACCCCCTCCTTCTCGCGCCTAGTAGTACTGAAACCGCACCTCATATACTCGGTTTTAGTTCTACTAAGCCTAAAACCTTTCGATTCCAAGGTTTGTCTCCATAACTCTAACTTCCTATTGACCCCCATCCGACTATCGTCAACTAGCACCATATTATCCGTAAAGAGCATACACCATGGGATATCTCCTTATATATCCCTTGTGACCTCATCCATCAACAAAGCAAAAAAGATAAGGGCTCAAAGCTGACCCTGATGCATTCCTATCTTAATCGGCAAGTCATCAGTGTCGACATCACTTGTTCGAATACTTGTCACAACATTATCGTACATGTCCTTGATGAGGGTAATGTACTTTGCTGGGACTTTGTGTTTCTCCAAGGCCCACCACATGACATTCCGCGGTATCTGATCATAGGCCTTCTCCAAGTCAATGAACACCATATGAAGGTCCTTCTTTTGCTCTCTGTATCTCCCCATAAGTTGTCGTACCAAGAAAATGGCTTCTATGGTCGACGTCCCAGGCATGAAACCAAACTGATTTTTGGTCACGCTTGTCGTTCTTCTTAAGCGGTGCTCAATGACTCTCTCCCATAGATTCATTATATGGCTCATCAGTTTAATTCCACGGTAATTAGTACAACTCTGAACATCCCCCTTGATCTTGAAGATTGGTACTAATATACTCCGTCTCCATTGTTCCGGCATCTTGTTTGCCCGAAAAATGAGGTTGAAAAGCTTGGTTATCCATACTATCGCTATGCCCCCGAGGCCTTTCCACACCTCAATTGGGCTACAATCAGGGCCAATCGCCTTGCCTCCTTTCATCCTTTTTAAAGCCTCCTTGACTTCAGACTCTTGGATTCGCCGCACAAGACGCCTACTGGTCTCATCAAAGGAGTCGTCCAGTTCAATGGTAGAACTCTCATTCTCCCCATTGAACAGCTTGTCGAAGTATTCTCGCCATCTATGCTTAATCTCCTCATCCTTCACCAGGAGTTGGTCTGCTCCGTCCTTGATGCATTTGACTTGGCCAACATCCCTCGTCTTCCTCTCTCGGATCTTGGCCATCTTATAGATGTCCCTTTTGCCTTCCTTCGTGCCTAACCGCTGGTAGAGGTCCTCATACGCCCGACCCCTTGCTTCACTGACAGCTCGCTTTGCGGCCTTCTTAACCATCTTGTAATTCTCTATGTTGTCTGCACTCCTATCCAGGTATAGGCATCTGAAACAATCTTTCTTCTCCTTAATCGCCTTTTGTACATCATCATTCCACCACCAGGTATCCTTAGCTTCGCTTCTCCTTCCCCTGGACACTCCGAACTCCTCCGAGGCCATCTTATGAATGCAAGTTGCCATCTTCATCCACACATTGTCCGCATCCCCTCCTTCCTCCCAAGGGCCCTCCTTAATGACCCTCTCCTTGAACGCCTGAGCTACCTCCCCCTTGAGCTTCCACCACTTCGTTCTAGCGACTTTGGCACGCTTATCCCGCTGGACACGAATCCAAAAGTGGAAGTCAGCAACCACCAGCTTATGTTGAGGGACAACACTCTCTCCAGGTATCACCTTACAATCTAGGCACGCACGCCTATCTTCTCTTCTCGAGATGATGAAATCAATCTGGCTAGAGTGTTGACCACTACTAAAAGTCACTAGATGTGATTCTCTCTTTGTAAAGAGGGTGTTAGCTACGATCATGTCGTAGGCTAGAGCAAAGCTTAAGACATCTTCTCCTTCTTGATTCCTGATGCCATAGCCAAAGCCCCCATGCACCCCTTCAAAACCTGTGTTATATGTACCCACGTGACCATTGAGGTCTCCTCCTATGAAGAGCTTCTCGCCAATCGGTACACTCCTAACCATGTCCTGTAGGCCTTCCTAGAACTCCCTCTTGGTGTTCTTATTGTGGCCTACTTGCGGGGCATACACGCTGATAACAATGAGAACTAAGTCCCCAACTACCAGCTTGCCCAGGATAATCCGGTCCCCACGTCTCTTGACGTCTACCACTCCATACTTGAGGCTCTTAGTGATCAAGATGCCTACGCCATTTCTGTTTGCAGCCATCCCCGTGTACCACAGCTTGAAGCCGGTATCCTCCACCTCCTTCGCCTTTTGCCCCCTTCATTTGGTTTCTTGGACGCAAAGGATATCAACACCTCTCCTCACCGCTGCATCAACTAGCTCCCGAAGCTTCCCTGTCAGAGACCCTACGTTCCAGGTACCTAAGCGGATCCTCCTAGGCTCGGCTAGCTTCCTTACCCTTCGCACTCGTCGAGTCAAATGCGAAGACCCTTGCTCATTCTCCACTACATCCGAGAGCCGATGTAGAGTGCCACTAAGGATGCGATGACCCGATCCTCACTCACTTGCCACCGTATCCAGATCAAGATACGGCGCGTCATCGGGGGGGGGGGGGGGGGGGGGTGACGGCCCGGCCCTTGCCCATTTGACACCACACCCGGGTTCCGATGTGGCGCGTCACTGAGAGGGTTACGCCCCAACGAAAATCTTTTGGGTTTCATCTCCATAAGAGTGGCTGAGTTTTTACGTTGGCTCGCCAAGCCTATCACAACCCTCCTCCTTTACCCGGGCTTGGGACCAGCTATGTTGAGACAACATAGGCGGAGTTAACAATAGCAGTAGGATAACTAAGAAAATTAACGATTCGATTAATTATATCAAATGATGATTATTCATATGAGCATTGAGTCCTATTACATTAGCAGTTTGGTTACAGTGACAATAGATTGCTCTGATTTGCTATTGTGATTCTTCACAAGTATTTCATAAATCATCATGGTAGATTGTTCCAAAAATACATTTTTTTATCATGGTAGGTTGTTCCGAAAATTATGAAAAAATCATCATTGGAACATACATGATGTAATGCAAGTATGCAAATTTTCGTATTAAAATTGTCTCTGTCTATGATGAGAACAAAAAAGAGATCAGTGGTCTGACAGAACAATACATTCATGGTCTGCCACATTGTTTGTCCTTTTTGGTTCTTGAGAACATGGAACTTTATATGAATCCTTGCTGCTTCACACTATCATTTCACTAGTTGGTGCAGTCAAGTGAGATATATGGACTCTTGATTGAACACGAAGTTTGTGCAATTATGTCAGCATCTGGACCATAGATCTGTAACATGTCCTTTTTTTCCGAGTAACGCCTCGAGAGGGGCAGGGGGTTCCTGCATTTCATATAAAAGAGGAGAGTTGCCCGGTTAATTAGGGAAAACTAGGCGAAAACCAGATACAGAGGGCACGAAGCCCCCATCGGTCGACAAGGCGACGGATGCAGACAACAGACACGCTACACCAAACACACCAACACACCAAACTAAAGCCCACGAAGAAAAACCTCCGCCGCGCCGAGGAACTTCTCACCACCCTCCATGAAGCAACCCTAGATCCGGCATGGCATGCACATGGAGGAGCAGGAAGACCCATGACAGACTCCCGGAGGAGCATGGAAGACGCCTCGCTAAGCACCACACCACCAAACCATGAGCACCACCACCATTGGAGGGGAGAGAAGCCAAGCTGCGGAGAAGAGCGGGATTGGGCCGCCCCGACAAAGGTGGCGAAGGATGCGCGCCTCAAGTACCGTGCGCCGAACACTGCCTCCGAGCACCTGAAGAACCGCAACAATCCGGGGCCGCTACCTCGGCATCCAACAAACCGCCACGCCATGTGGATCCTCCTTCACCACCTTCCGGAGTCGCCACCCCGACATCCACCACCCACATGTGAGTCGCAACGCCACGCGAATCGACCGTCCCGCAGATCTGGGGCCGCTGCCCCGGCATCCACGCTGCCGACCCCGTGAGCCACGCCAGCCCAGCCGACCTCCAAACCGCCCTTGCGGCCCGGACAAACATTCCAAGGCATCGAGGCATGGCTCTCCCACATAGAACCACCACCGGGATGCATTCCGAGGCCGCCACCCCGGCATCCACCACTCCCAGCAGCAAGGCCGCCAGCATCGCCTCCCGCAGCTACACCTTGCACCAACCCGTCGCAGGGCCGAGGCCATGCCACCCATCCAGCTGGAGCCGAATAGGAGGCGCGCCAACCGGAGGAAGGGGCGAGCCCGCCTGCTCCATGACCACGGCACCCGAGGGCGCCGCCAGTACGGGGAGGACGCAGCAAGTAGGAAGAAGGTTGGGCCCTTGCTGCAGACCACCATTCGCGGCCGTGTCGCCGCCGAGCACCAGGCAGGGCCTCCGCCACCCTTGCTGCAGCAACAAGCGCCGGCCAAATCGCCGCTCACCGCCCTGTAGCAGAGCTCCAACTGTGCGCCATGACGCCAAGCCACCCGCCCGGAGCCACTGCCTCGGCGTCCGCGACAAGAGGCCACCGCACGCCGCCCCGCCCTGGCCACCATGGCAGGCCGCGCCGAGCCCCTGCCTCTGCGTGCCGCTGCCCGCCAGATCCGCGACCGAAGCACCGAGGTAGAGTCCGCGCGCCGCCGCCTGCTCACGAGAGAGAAGGGATGCCCTGCCGCCGCCGCTGCCGCATGGGCTTTGCCCGGCTGGGACCGCCGGCGGCGGCGAGGGGAGGATGTTCTTCCACAACATTTCCAGGAAACACTGGCTATATCATGGTGATTTTTGGTGGAACAATTTGGAAAAACCTACAATAACTATTAGTGTTCTCTAGTGAAAGAGCACATTGAATAATTAAATTTTTTGAAACTTGTATTTGTAAAAAAGACTAATGTAATTCAAGTGCACAAAGAGAAGACTACAGTAATTGAATGGCTCGCTGCTAACTATATGAAGACAACACATTTTGAAAATAAGATGTGCAAGTCCAAAATTTGTTAGCATCCAATTAAGGATGGTAGTATAAGAGAAGATTGCGACAATATGTGGGTTTTGGTTTTATGAACATACAAAAGACATAGTCTATATTATTAGTACAGTTCGGGAAACACTAGTGAATTTTTTATTACCTTTTTTATATTTTCTATTTAGTGACACTCTTACAAAATTAAATTTGGATGTCTCCTATTTGTTTCACTGCATTCTATGGTACATGCATGCCATCTTCGAATGTAATATGTTCTTCCTTCTTTTTATATTTTTATTTAGTAACACTGATACAATGTTTCATTTGACGTCTACCATTTGTTTTGACTCCACGGTCTTGAGTGATACACACTATCTTGGATGTATTTATGTTGAAAGCTTTAGCTAAAGAACTTATAGGAATTGGTTATAAAATAAATAGTAACTTATAGGAATTGATTATAAACTAAATAGAGACATCAGAACAAGGTCAATTCAACATACAATTGTTTCAGCAAGATGTAGACCGGAGTGGTGGTCGGTTCAGCGGGGGTGGAAAATTAGAAGTAGTGCTGGTAGAGAAAGGCTGGAGTTTCAGAGTGTCCTATTCATCAGCTGGCATAAAACAAATTTTGCATTCCAACATCAACTGATAAAAGTAGCTTTATCATCTTTCTTGTTAGATGGTATATTTTGAGATATATATACATCACACTCTTCAAATTTAATGGATGTTCCATTCATATTAGATCTGAAGCTCTATTCATGGAAACATGTACCTTCTCCAAGTTCTTTATGCTTCTCCGACTTAGTGCGTTTAGGTGTTTGATGAGGTAGGCTTTGATTCATTTCTCTTAGCTAGAAGGTGTGGACAGTTATTTTGTTATTATTATTGCAGTAGTACATGTCCAGGTATGATTCTTGCAACCGCTTCTATTTATGAAGTGGTTTCAATGTGATGTTGTGTTGAAAGTTATAGTGCTTGCTTCTATATATATTGTTTACTTACATCATTTTCTTGCAGTTTATTTAAGGACTATGCAGAATAGCTTATTCTACATTACTGCGTTTCTTCATGGGGACCAATGAGATTCTTTATTAGTGACCTAATGTATAATCAATATGTAACACCCCCTGTATTAAGCTACTGTTGCCCATGTATTAAGCTACTGTTGCCCCTTAACTAAGTTGCCATGTCATCACAATTATCATGCCAATTGCCCTTATGTTTCAAATCCATTTCAAAACCAAATTCAAATGCAAGTCGAAAATTTATTTCCTTAAATTGTCAAATAAAAATGTTGACATTATTCCATAAAATCCCTGAGTAATTACCATGAATAAATCAACTCAAATAGGATTTTTAATTTAATCCTAGCAATATTTAAGTGGACCTGTAGCGTTAAAAATTGGGCATTTAAATACAAATAAAATTCTAAACATTTCCAAATGACCTGAAACTTTGTGAGCCACTCCAAACATTGCATTTGATTTATGTGTGAAGTTTCATCGCAAACAAAATTCATTTGTTGCCCCAACTAAATCCAAATCAGGAACTATATAAATATCAAAGAAATAAAATAGGAAATATCACTATGCACTTATGGCCTGTTGCTACAGTGCGGACCAGCCCACCCACAGGCCATCCTCTTCCTCTGTACAGAGAGACAGAGAGCGTGCGTGTCGTGCATCCACGGCTGCCATGGCCATGGATGGCCTCCACGTCGATCTCCTCGGCCTATAACTGCACCAACGCGAACCCTACCCTGTCCTCCTCCGTTCCCCTCTCATTCCCCATCGAGCCGCCTCCTCCTCGGCTCGGGCGCGAGCTCGAAAGCTCGCGCGGTGACCGAGCCAGGACGCCACTGCCTCGCGCCGTCGCCGCGGCCGCTGACCTCTCCAAGCACTAGGAAGGTGTCCAGGAGCTTCACCACCGTCATCTCCTTCGACTACGCTACCGGATCGAGCGGGGCAACCCCCGTACGCTCGCCATATCCATCGTCTTCGTCGCGTACATCGCCGGCGTCCGCCGTCGTTTACCACCGCTCCGGTCTGTCCCCGGCCTCCCTGACCTCGCCATCGAGCTCGCAGTTAGCTTCTTCTCCGGTTCCCCCTTGCCCCGGTCCCGATCTGTCGCCGTATGCTGTCGCCTGCACCTCGCCATGGCCGCGCCGGAGCTTCGCGTCCGCGCGCGCCTGCATGCTCCTGCCGCCCGCAGCCAGACCCCTGCGCGTGCCACGCGTCGGCCCGCTGCGCCCACGCGCGCCTACAGCCGCCTCCGCCGGCTTCGGTGCGCCCCGGCGCTCGCCACTGAGAGGGGAACGCGCGAATTCCAGAAAATATTCGAATAAATAATAAACCTAAAAATTCCAGAAAATCTAATGAACTTTGAAAATTCATATAAAATAATCCGTAACTCAGATGAAATAATTTCTATATGAAAAATGTTCAGAAAAATCTAACGAATCCGAATATGTCATCCACAAGCATGACAAACATCGTTATCACAATGAACGTTGAACTTTTCTAATCAGATCATTACACCCAATAATATTTGGAGCCGGAAAAATATTCTTCTCACTTCAATTAAATTGCTTAGTAATGCATTAGAGCATATTACCAACACATATTGCCATGACAAACATTGTGTGATCCATTTGTTTCCTCTGTTATTTATTGTTTCCCCCACGTTTACTTCTTTCCGGTAAACCCCGAGATCGCTGTTGATCCGGTGATCGACTACTTCATCGAGGATTCCTTTTCGTCTGCAGAGCAACCGGGCAAGCAAACCCTCTTGATCATTCTATATCGCATATTCTTTCTCCTACATTCATGCATTAGGTAGTGGTACCGTTGTCGATCGGTAGATCCTATTCTGATGCATAGCCTCACTTTGTCGCCTGATATAGATGCCTTACCTTTTTTTTTTAGAAGTATCCCACGTGTTCATTCAAAGGCCAACAGAGTACAACATCCTCACGCAGGCACACCAGAAGAAAGAGCAAGATGGACAACTATGTAGGAAAATTACACAAAGGACCTCAGCAAACACAAAAATACAAGCAGCAGCCTTGAGATCCCTGTGCACGTCGCCGTCAATCGCCGCCCAACTCCAGCAGCACCGAAGCACCCGCCGGTGAAGGAGACGAAGAACCACCTCGCCAAAGGACGGAGAAGCCTCCTCGCAGTAGCACTGCTTTGTGGACCTCAGGAAAAGCTTGCCGCGAATGGCAGAGCACTTGTCGATGTGGCACATTGGCCGGGGCTCCGCCCCGAACTTCTCCGACCGCAGCCCCACCGTCGCCCGTCGACGCCGTCGAGGGAGAACACCGGGACCGCCTGCCAGCAACCTCAAACCCAGCTCCTGCACAGCCACCATCCGCAGACCGCCGACCCCGTCGCCGCAGACGACACACACCGGCCAACTCCTGTACAGCCCGCCGAACCTAGCGAACTAGATCGGACAGGACAAACCCTCATGCGCCCTCCGCCGGCACCGGAGAGAGCACCGCCAGAACGGGGAAAGGGCTGGAGGGACCATTATTCCGATGCCAAGACGCCACCGCCGCCTCGCCGCCCTGGCCCAGACACGAAACCCTATACTACATAGGACGAAAAGCCTCCCACCGGCGAGAGACCGTGGTCCACCGCGCCTCCACAGCCCACAGGGCCACCGGAGGCAGACTGGACCAGCGGTGTCGCCGGCGAGAGCGCCGAAGCTCCCAATCGCCGCCTCCTCTCCTCCTCTGAGTACTATAGAAGGGGAAAAGAGATGAGAGACCCAGCTACCCCCCCCCCCCCCCATATAGATGCCTTACCTGTTATCCTAGCATGCCTAGTTTAGCAATGCTAGTGTTTCATCAGTTGGCCCTACACCTTGTCCGTGTTGCTATGCTAGATTATCAGGCCGTGATCCCGTTTGGGCGATGATCACGGGTATACTACACTATTACATTACAATGTTAATACGGGGTTGGAGGGCAGGTGGTACCATACAGTAAGAGATGGACCTGAGTCCCATTACTAGAAAAAAGGCTGTTAGTGGCGCACCAGTTTTTGCTATTAATGGCGCACTATAGGTGCACCACTATTAACACACCACTAGTAACAAATAGTAATGGCGCACCTCTGGTGCGCCATTAGTATCCCAGATAATAGTGGCGTACCACATAGTGCGCCATTACTATATCCAACAGTGCGCCATTGCTATGCCTCCTAGGGGGCCATATTTACCTTCACGTATGCCCCCAAGTGTGCCATTACTATGCCCCATAATGCGCCACTGGTATTTAGCCTTGGTGCGCCACTAATGCTCAATATGGTGCGCCACAACTGGGGGCCATATTTGCCTTCACCTATGCCCCAAGTGCACCATTACTATGCCCGATAATGCGCCACTGGTATTTATCTTGGTGCGCCACTAATTATCAATATGGTGCGCCACTACTATGAATATTAGGAATTCTTATTTTTTGCTTTTCTGGTATTTGCACAGGTTACAAAATACGTTACAGCACAGAATATAAACATCACACAATAGAATTCATCATATTAGTCTCCAAATTCGAAATAGCGAACAAAGTTCAAACATTAGACAAGTTTAGGTCTCGAGACATTAGCAAAGTTCATATTAGCCGAGTTTGTCGTCACATTACAAAGTCGATATCGATCATCTAAACTACCATCACATAGAAGAGAGCTGCGGTCACGATGAGCATCATCGCGATGAAACTGGTCTTCATCCGGTTCCTCCTCCGCTCCCTCCTCTCTCCCGCTAGATAGCGCGCGTATCTAGCTTCCGCCTCCGCCCTAGTGGTGTACCCTTTGTAACTGTTACCGCTGAAACGGTGAACCTGTCTCCGACACTCCTCCCAGTCGTCGTAGACTCCGGGAACCTTACCCTTGTACACGACATACGATGGCATCTCTATGCACTAGACAAACAAAACGTTAGTAGCAATTCACAGATAATATATAAGTATGCAAAAAAAGGATCGGAAGAGAAAAGCAACACATTAATAGCACGATTCATGGTCCTACTAATAAATAGCATCGATTACATATAAGTTGAACGACTGTCCAAACTAAAGAGACATACAAGTTCATTAAAGTTTAATTACAACATGAGCTAATCGATATTTCAAAACTACATAGCATCAATACTTTCGACTCGACTAAGGGACCGGAGCGTGGATGAAGCCGCCGTCTTTCGTGATGGTCATGAATGTGCGGTCGTTGTCAGCCTGCATTTGTAGTGTTGTTTCTATTTCACTGTTGGACGGTTGATATTTGAGGTAGATTTGCCCCGAGGTACGAAGGACATCTTGATAGATGATTTCCGCAAACTTTGAATGGATGCGAAAGAATTCTTGTCTGATGTCCTCATCCTGGATTGCCGACAAGCGTGCGGCCCAATCTTTGAGATTATTTGGTAGCATAAGGTGATTATGGTCCCGTACGATCGCCCGCATGTGATGGAGGGCGTAGTAGGCATCCTTCTGACTGCCAGGCGGCTGCTTGACACAGGGGAACGTCGTTACGTGGGTGAACACGTGCTTGCCGTACCTACAAATTGGCCTTCTGAAGGTGCCTCCAGATTTGGTGTAGCCGGGGAGAGCATCATCAAGAACTTTCTTCATATTTGTGTAGTCTTTCTTCGACTGACGGTCCGAGTCGAAATACGTGGCCATGGAATATTTCGGGCTTAAGAGGATGAATGTGCAATGTGTGTCACTGCACAAAACACGGAATGTTAGAAAAAAAAGAACGATCGAAATCTAAGAAATCATATGTTACGGGGCGGTGAGGGGATGACTTACTCGGAAAAGTAAGGCACGAGGAAGTTATCCTTATCTGGGTTCGCCAGAATGACGCCTTCGAGGTATGAACTCGCGACTTGCCGGTCCCCAGCGCTGCCCAAGATCTTGGCACGCATATAGAAGGGGTCGACTATCACGATGTCCGGGGTCTTGTCTCTAATGATTCGCATCTCCATACTGAGCGAAAATAGCTGAATGAAGGTGTAGTGCAGCGGATGAAGGTTAAACATAGCGAAGATGTCATCAAACCGCAGGACGATCATACGCCCGATGGTGCTATCGACAAAGCCCTTGCCCTCTGGCACCTTGGCCACGAAACCCGGGTATGCCACATCATTCTCGGAGAGACGCCGCTTCTCCATAGAAAGAACACTGTCATGCAGACTCCGCATAGCACCGGTTGCAGCATTGAGCAGATTAGTCGGTAGCATCGGCCTACCCGCCACATGCACCCTCCTCGAGATATCCTTAGGTATTGGTGGCCCGTCCTGAGCACGGATCGTACTCGGTGCCGGCTGGCTCGCACCCTTGTTATTTTTTCTTTTCCGTCCCTTCTGCTTCTTCTGCTGTAATGGGATCGAGTTCTGCTCAGAGACCACCTTCTTGAGTGTGTTGGGGCTGATAATATTTCGCACCTCAGCTATTTGAGTCTCGGTGAAGGCGGCAGCTGGAGGCGTCTCCTGAGAACTGAACGCCAGATGACGCCTGTTGCAATTGGGTTTCTCCGTGGTGCCAGCTAGATCGCGATCGTCTTTTGCAGGGTTGGGTTCTTGAGAAGGAGGCCCCAAGAATTCGTCACCGTACCCATGTTCGTTGAAGTACTTATCAACGTTGGAAAATGTACCGTCATCGTCGTCCGGATCCTGTGCCATATGCATGTCCGGATCAGCTGACGGCGGTAGCGTTGCGGCGGTCTTGCCATGGCTTGGCGCCGGCACGACTGGCGGTGTTGTCTGTGGGGTGGTGTCCCCCACCCCCAAACGAATCTGGCTCTTCGGCCAAAGCATGGACCAGCTTAAGCAGGCGCTGAGGGTCATCACATCATCTTCGTCGGCCCCAGGGGGTCGATACGGAGGTAACAAGTCGTCGCAGCCCCGCAGCACCTGAACCAGTTGAACCCTATACACAGTGGGTGGCATCGGATTACCGTGGAATACGCGGTTGCCCGGTTGAACGATTTTGGCCTTGGCAACATCGATCAACTCGCCGTCCACGAAGTGCAGGAGAATGCATGGAACGTCGGCGGCGCCCTGCGAAAACATGTAGGGCGTCAGGGATGCCTAGTCAAAGGCAAGGAGATGAAGTCATCGGCCGAGGCTTAGTTACCGTGATGGTGTCGAGCTCGGCTAATGTCGAGGCACCGCCAACGGCGGGCGTGCAAGTGACGGAGGGGCCGCTTGCTGCCGAGGTGCTGGCCGGCGTATTCTTCCCACACCCGGGTGCATTAAGCTCCAATGCCGGCGCCGACGCCGGAGACACCAATGCCGGCGCGTTGTGCGAGTTGCTGCCCGTGAAGCTGGGAATCGGGGGCGGCCCCTGTTGGCCGCCCGCAATCCACGCCCGCAGCCCCTCAAGCAAGGTAGGCATAATGGCGGTGATCGTCGCTCCCAGTTGGTCTCGCACTTGCTCTTGGACTATCTCTAGAATCCGCGCCACTTGTGCCTTGAGTTCTTTAACCTCGCGCTCCTGGCTTTCTGAGCTGGTCTTTCTCTCCTTTCGCCCAGCCTTATAGTATTCCGACCATTTCGTGGACAAGTCTTTGCCGGCCACACGACCAGCTGACGACGGCTTACTGAACTTATCCTTGTGTTTCATTACGTTCAACGCCCTATTTAAAGTGGTGTCCCAAGGGGCAGACGGGGAGCTCTGATACCCCGCGCTACTGCTTTCAGTTTCCTGCGGAAGGAACGTGAACCATTTAGAAATTTGGCTTCATTAATTAGAATGCAACCATATGGAGCTAATTACGCGGGGGTGTATTCCTTACCAGAATAAGCTCAAGCGCCTTCACCTTCGGATCCGTGGTAAGCTCCTTTGTTACCGGGTCCACCTTGTACCGGGCCCTGACATAGTTCCTGGTCTGCTTTTCATGGTATTTATCGAAGAGGGGCGGTAGGCCTTGCTCGGCACGCTCCGCGTCCTCCTTGTCCCATATAGGTTCCGCCACTCTGTAACCGCCGGGACCGAGTTTGTGGACCCCTAAGTTCAAGTCCCGCATATCTTTCCCCCACTGACTTGATTCCGCGGATGCGTTGCTCTCGCACTTGATCTTGAACTCCAGGTAGTCAGCTTCGCTGATCGAAGGATTTGTCTCCTTGATCTTCTCATAACTATCACCACTTAGAATCCTTCTCTTCACCGCGGCTCTCCAAGTAGCCAGGGCCATGCTCATCTTCGTGAGGGCGGCACTGTTCACTTTATTCCCTGAGAGGCGTGTGTTTGCGAAGTCACCGGGGAACTTGTATCGTTCGTGCAGCTTCGTGAAGAGGAGGTTGCGCAAATTCCCTCGCTCACAATGCCTTAGGTTCTCGGTGTTGATCGAGACGGTGCTCCGGAGAATGCACCCGAGTTGTCCCGCGTACCCACTGACTAATTCTTTGGGCGCCGTTGGATGCCCACTGGAGGACACTTCAGTAAATTCCTCCTTGACGGTGCCGAGCACGTTCGGGCGCCGGTCCTTCCGTTGCCTCTTCGGTTGGCTGCCATCTGTGCGTGCGCTACCATCATCAGTGGTGGCATCCCCGGCGGCACCATCAGTGGTGTCATCCCCGACGCCACTAGGGGTTGTGTAGTCGGGATCGGTGTCTTCCGCGGCATCCTCATAGCGGTGAGGTTCTTCCTCTATCTCCTGGGACAGCTCCCAGAATGACTTGCCCGAACAGCCGGCCTCATCGTTGTCGGCCATGTTCGCTCTAAATAGGAAAAAATGCTAGAATGATTAATTGTAAGACGGTGGCGAAAGCATTTTGCCACGTACGCAAGTGAGGACGCCTAGGTGTTCGTCACATTGCTGAGCCAGCAGCGGCTGGGTAATAACAAGGTCGAAACCAGGGGCCATGTACTAGTTAAACTAAGCAAAAACTGTGTTTGTATTCAGACGTCGACATGAATCCAACTTGTGAGGCCATTCTGACCTTTTCAGATGCCAGCACGTGATCTTGGCTTGAAGATTTGTGCTTACCAGCAACCTTAAGATGCTGGTTTGTAGAACTATGCCAATTCTGTGGATGGGTAAAGGGTATCAGATGCCACCCAGAAAGAAACATTTGTGCCTCTCATCTATGCCAGCACAACCGAGCTGATCTTTCACTATGTATGCATAGCTAACAGTCTTAACATCCTCAAGGGCAGTCCTAAAGCATCGTGTCGCGGCGAGCCTGGGCAGCAATGTGTCGCAACAAGCCTGGGCAGCGAGGTGCACCGCCAAGTGCGACGGTCTAAGAATGAGACCAATGCCTAATGCATACCCCTACTCACTAGAATGAGACCAATGCCAAGTTTAACTCAGGCTGACAACAACAAACTTCACAACATGAATGAAACTGCAGTTGGACAAAACAGAAATGCCCCATTCAGTTAACTTAACTCACTTGCTGATTTGACATAACTCACTTGCTGATTTGCTGATTTGCTTCAGTTGAGAATCGGGCACCTTCTAGGTCAAGAAAATTGGGGATGACCTTTGCTAATTTTCTTGACCTAGGAGTGCCCCATTCTCAACCGAAACGGTAATTAATCAACATTTCAGGGGAAAGGGGTAACTATTTGTCAACATTTCAGCAGCGGCACAGTGGCCATCGTGGCATGGCATGAGAGAGGCCTGATGGTTGACATAGTGTCTATCGTCACATGCCATGAGAGAGGCCTGAGGCCTGACGCAGCTGGTACACAATTATATATGGTTGTATTGTATACCTGATGAAGCACGTACGAGCTGCAAACAAGTACTGCTGTCTGGCACGTTGCTAACAGCCAGCTAACCCGGCTTTGGACGAAATGGTGAAACAGGGAAGAGAAAGCCGAAGAAAGTCACCTCACTACAATATGCCAGTGTACATCAGCAGCGTCAAGCTTAGAGTAAATCGGAGGACAAAGCGGCGAGACAACCACAGGGGCTGCAGGAAAGGGCGACGCGGGTGCCAGAGAGGAGGAAGGAGAGGCGATGCAGGCACTGGATAGCCACATAACATGGCGAACAGAGTTGCCCGAGGTAGGACGAAATGGAGAGGAGCTGCATGGAGTTGGGGCAGCGAATTGGATCACATGGGAGTGGGGGTGCAGACCCAGAGCAACGCAAGCTCCACGGGAAAAGCGTCAGTAGAGAGCAGGGCCTGGGGCGAGGAGGTCACCGATGGAGCACCGGGCGGCTCCGATATCGAGGGGAGGAACGCCGCACGGGGGTGCGGGGGGATGGAGGATGGAGCGGGGTGCAGGGTGGATGGGCATGGTGCGCCGCAGGTGACGAGGACGGCCACACGCCCCCGTCCCCGTGGATCTGAAGCCGGGATGTGGTTGTGGACGGGTCGCGGGGGCGCAACGCCCAGTGGGAGCGCAGCAGAGATGCGTTGCGCACGGGCCGGGAGCGCGCTTGCACGATAGTGTGAGGTGGTGGTGAGAAGGTGGATGCGGGCAAGGAAGGAGTTGGAGAGGACTAATCCAGTGAGGGTACGGCCGCCACGCGCGTCGCGAAGCAGCTGAGCCAGAGGAGCGTGACGGAGGGAGGGTGGCTGCCGAGCCGCCGCCATGGGAGGAGCGTGACAGAGGTGCGCCATGGGAGGGGGCCGCTGGTGGGAGGGAGGGAGGGAGGAGGCGCCACGGGAGAGGAGCACGAGGAGGCGCGGGGAGGAGCGAGGGTGCGGGGATGCGTAGAAGCTTACCTGGGCCGCCGTCGCCGCCGGGGTTCCGCCGCCGCCGCCGCCGAGCGCTCGTCGAGCTGCTAGACTCGGTGAAGATGAAACAGGGGGAGAGAGAGGGGGGAGGGAAGGAAGGGCCACTGCCTAACCTACTGCTCGCTTGGGGGCAGAGAAGGCGAGGGAGGGGGTGGGTGGGGGCGGCGGAGCCCGGGAGCGAGGTCGCCGATGGGTGGGGGTGGCGGCGGTGGGGAGGGAGAGGAAGAATGGAAATGAGGGTGGGGGGGCGGCTGGGTCTTGGATATTACTGGGGGAGGGTTAGCAATGGCGCACCTTTTAGGGGTGCGCCATAAAAAGGGGTATATCAATGGCGCACCTTTTAGGGATGCGCCGTAAACACCATGATAGCAATGGCGCACCTTCTCCTGGTGCGCCATTACTAACTTTTTTTTTTATTTTTTTGGATTTTTAGTTGCATGTAATAATTTAAGATTTGAGATAAAAGAAAAGGAAAAGGCAAATGGAGTATAAAACCATTGTGCAAAGATTTAGAATTAGATGACATGGTTGAAATCAAGTGATACATGTAATAATTTAGTTGCATGTAATAATTGAGCTTGCCACTGACACACACACACGCGGCTGACACATCATGATTCGATCTTAGCTATCTTTTCACAATCTTCTTGCCCTTCTTTTTTGCAAATGGAGTTCTTCTCTTGAACGGACGTCCTTTAGGTAGGGTGGTCCTGCTTCTTCTTGTGGTGTATGGTTCTTCATCGTCGTCGTCATCTTCCATCTTCGGGTCGCCGTACTTGTCGAAGTCTTGCTCATTGGTGACTCCATCCATTCCGATGATGTTCCTTTTGCCTCTCCTCACGACAACACGACTGGGCTTTGACGGGTCGGTAATGAAGAAGCATTGGTCCACTTGGGAAGCCAGTACCCATGGCTCATTTTTCGCGGTGACGTTTGCGCCCGCGGTCTTGGATTTGGCTTCGGGTATAACCATGGTGGTGAAACACCGGTCTTCTTTTAGGACGCTCTTGGCCCATCTGACACGGAACATCGGGACCTTCTCTCCAGCGTAGCTCAGCTCCCAGATCTCCTCGATCCTTCCGTAGTATCTGTCCTTGTCGTTACCGGTGTAGGATTCCATCGTTCCCCCAGAGTTCTGATAATTGCTCTTCATGTCCTTTTCCTCGATGTAGAATGTGTAGCCGTTGCTATCGTACGCCTCATAGGTCATCAGGTTGTGCTCGGCGCCCTGTGACAAGGCTAATATGAGTTTTTCTTCCGCGGAAGAATCCTCATGTAAAGGGTACGACAGAAGCTTCTCCTTGAACCAACGCGTGAAACATGAGTTGTGCTCTTTGATTATATCTCCGTCCATCCTCTGTTGGCCTCGGTCATTGTACGTCTTCTCAATAAAGGTTTTGTGCTCTACCACCCAAGGATCGACCACGTCTATGTGTTGTAGCGCGACTAGGTTTGCTCTTTCAAAGTCGGCGAGTCGACCCTTGAAGTCGACATGCATTTCGCGGCGACCATCGCGGTGACCCCATCCAGCGAGCCTGCTGAGGTGCTTGTTGACGGGCATAACAACGGGGTTCTCGATGCCTAGATAATTCGTGCAATAGGAGATGCACTCTTCGGTCAGAAAGCCCTTGCCTATGCTTCCATCTGGACGTGCCCTGTTGCGAACGTATCCTTTGATGACACCATTCATCCTTTCGAACGGCATCATGCTGTGCAGGAACGTCGGCCCGAGTTGGATGATATCCTCCATGATATGGACCAGCAGATGCACCATAACGTCGAAGAATGCGGGCGGGAAGTAGATCTCAAGCTCGCATAGTATCACCACGATCTCTTCCTGTAGCCTTCTGAGTTGCCTCACGCCAACCGACTTCCGAGAGATGACGTCGAAAAAGTTGCATAGGCCAAATAGCGTTTCACGGACGTGCGCATCCATGATCCCACGGATTGCAACTGGAAGTATCTGCGTCATCAGCACGTGACAGTCGTGAGACTTCATCCCGCTGAACTTCTGCTTCGCTGAGTCTAGGAATCTGCTTATCTTTCCCGCGTAACCGTAAGGAAGTTTTACTCCTACGAGGCAGGTGAAAAACTGCTCGATCTCCTCCTGACTTAGAGTGAAGCACGCGGGAGGGCAGTCATATTCGATCTTCTTGGCCTTTTTGCCTTTGCGACGACTTTCCGTGTCCTTCGCCTCATCATCATCATCATCATCATTAGGGCGTTTTGCGTGAAGCTCCTCCCTGATGCCCATTGATTGCAAGTCTGCCCTTGCTTTCGGCCCATCTTTGGTCCTCTCTGGCATGTTGAGCAGGGTACCAAGCAGACTCTCGCACACGTTCTTCGTGATATGCATGACATCAAGGCTGTGAGGCACATGGAGGATCTTCCAGTATGGCAAGTCCCAGAAAACAGACCTCGTTTTCCATACCTTCAGCAGCGGCTCTGGCGCCTTTCGCTTCTTTCCCGGCGGTGGGCACTCTTTCCAATTTTTCAACAGCTCGTCTATTTCCTCGCCGCTCCTCGTACGCGGGCGTCTTCGGGGTTCGGTTTCACCATCGAACAGATCCTTGCGTTTTCTCCATGCGTCATTGTCGCGAAGCCACCTTCGATGTCCCATGAACATGGTTTTCGAAGACCCGGGATCTCTATCTAGCTGGCGATACGTTGTATCATCCATGCACCTGACGCATGCACAAAATCCGTGGACCACCTGCCCCGCGACATATCCGTAACCGAGATAGTCGTGCACCGTCGTGAGCAGTGCAGCTCTCATAGGGAAATATTCTTTCGCTGCGGCGTCCCACGTATTGGCTGGCGTTTTTCACAGCGTGTCTAGCTCCTCTTTCAACAACCCCAGATACAGATTGATGTCGTTCCCTGGTTGTTTCGACCCTTCAATTAGCATACTCATGTGAATGTACTTCCTCTTCATGCACATCCAGGGGGGAAGGTTGTACATCAACACAAACACAGGCCAGGTGCTATGTGTGCTTCTCTGGCTGCCAAACGGATTGACTCCATCGGTGCTCACGCCCAGCATGATGTTCCTTGGATCGTCCCCAAATTCTGGGTGTTCGAAGTTCAACGCTTGCCACTGGCTCGCATCCTTAGGGTGACTCAGCATCTTGTCTTTTTTATTTATCTCAGGATCATTTCCGTCATATTCTCGCTTCTTCTCCTCCCTATCCGCGTGCCAACGCAGGAGCTTTGCTAGCTTAGGGTCCGCGAAATACCGCTGCAGACGAGGAGTGATCGGAAAGTACCACACCACTTTTCGAGGAGCTTTCTTCCTCTTATTGTATCGAGTGACGCCGCACACCGGACATATGGTAGACTCCGCGTGCTCGTCCCGATAAATGATGCAATCATTCATGCACACATGGTATTTCACGTGCGGTAAATCCAGAGGACACACGATTTTCTTCGCCTCCTCGAAACTGATCGGGCACTTGTTCCCCTTGGGAAGACGTTCGTGCCAGAATGACATGTTCTCGTCGAAGCATGCGTCGGTCATTTTGTGTTTTACCTTCATCTCCAGAGCCAGGAGCGTTACTTTCAGGCGGGTATCCTCGGGACTGCATCCTTCATACAATGGAGTAACCACGTCTATCTCCAGTTGATCCAGCTTGGCTTTCTCTCGGGCGGCAGCTCTTGCGTTACCCGTCTGCTTGAGAAGCAGCTCTTGAATATGAGGGTCCTGCACCCAGCCCATCGATGGTCCATCGTCATCTGCTCCGGCATCTTCATCTTCATGATCATGCCCTTCATCTTGATCTTCCTCATCATCATGTCCGGCATCTTCTACATGATGACTGTGTCCTGCATCTACTTCGTGATCATGTCCTGGAGATTCTTCGTCTTCTCGCCCGCCCTCGCCGCTATTGTCTTGCTGCCCTTCCTTATTTCTTACCTGGCCCCCATGGACGACTTCATAATCATCTTCATCACCTTGCCATCGATAGCCATCCATGAAACCACGCAAGAGCAGGTGGTCCCGCACCTGTCTGGAATCCGGGTCCATAAGGCTCTTCAGCTTGCATCTTCGACACGGACATCTTATCTCCGTCTCGTTCTTTTGAAGCATCTCGGCCTTCGCGGAGCTCAAAAACCTATTCACGATGCCTTTGGTCATCGTGCGGACCATGGTCGCCTGCGGGGTAGAGCAAAACGATATTTTAGAACCAAAAATTTTTTTGGCATGACTTTGCCTAAAAATAGGACCAAAAAGAATGCATAGTGCCAAATTCTCGCCGAAACGGAAATGAATCAACATTCCGGCAAAATATTGGCAACTATCACATTTCAAATACCGGTACCTGCAAACACAAACATATGCAACACCACAAACATACGTAGATCTAGGTCATAAAAAGTGTGTACGTTGTTGGAGGGAGAAAAAAGTAGATCTAGAACATAAAGAAAGCTTTCCCCTTACTTACCTATCAAAAAAAGGAAAATTAACCACTTAATTTGGGTGAATCTATGGTGCAAATGAGGTGAGGAGGAGGAGGCAGCCGAGACCAAGCTTGGTAGAGGTGGAGAGAATGAAGTGGGGAAAGTGAGTGTGGTAGGTGGCTGTCAAAAATATCTAGCTGCTCTCAGGTTACCAATGGCGCACCTCCTAAGAATGCGCCATTGGTAACCAGGGTTACTAATGGCGCACCTGGTGTGTGGTGCGCCATTACTAGTTTTGAAAAAAAAAATGTTAGTAGTGGCGCACCGTGGGTGTGGTGCGCCATTACTAGTTAAAACTAGTAATGGCGCACCAAACCACGGTGCGCCACTGGTAAGTCTGGGGAGGGGCTGTGCCTAGGAGAAACTTTGCGGTGGCGCACCACACACATGGTGCGCCATTAGTAATATAAACATTAGTGGCGCACCCATGCTATTTGGCAGTGGCGCACCACATACATAGTGCGCCACTAATGTCTATATTAGCTATAGCCCTTTTTCTAGTAGTGTCCCGACAGCTCCATACCAAAGCCAGGTCGGCTCGGAGAGCACCCGTGAGTGATTCATACCAAAGTCGGGTCGGCTCGGAGAGCACCCGTGAGTGATTCACTGTTGGCGGAACAACAGGGCAGGGTAGATACCCTCTGGAGGAGGTGAGCCTAGGCCCTGGTCGTGGTCCGCAAGTTGCCAAGTCGGTGTGACAGGGTGTCGGGTTGATACCCTTTGGAGGAGGTGAGCCTGGACCCTGGTCGTTGACCGCGAGTTATTAATAATACTACTAAACAGTTCTGGGTATTTGATCCGAGATTGCCACTGGCATATACGCACTAACCGCCGCGTGGGATAATGGTTATGGGACCCTCGGCGTCGTCAGTTCCTCCCGAAAGCTCTCTCAGATGTCCTGTTCAGAGAGGCGGCGGGGAGACCAGTAGATATCCTCCGGATGAGGTGAGGCTGGCCCTGCTCGCAATGACCAGGAGTATTTAGGGTGAGCGGCCGAATGGGCCTTTCGTGCTTTGGACGTAGACCGACGGGGACCTCTCTGGAGAGCTGAGGTAGGACTTTGGCGTGTCGATTGTCAGATGGCCGACAGACCCGCGGAAAGTGTCTCCGGCCATAGGGTAATCGAGCGTATCAGGCTATGTGGTGCACCCCTGCAGGGAAGGCAAATCTATTCGGATAGCCGTGTCCACGGTAACAGGATGCTTGTATGATTACATTTATCCCGATCTTTACCACTTAAACCAGATACCTAATAAAACACACCCACCTTATATGTCTATACAACTTGAACCGGTTACTATTAAATTACTCAAACCAGATAAATATGGAATGCCCGGGGATCTTTTCTCGCAGGGAGTCGAGGAAGGATCTCAGGGTATTGTATTGTTGTGTTCATTACAAGTTGGTATCGTATGCGCTCATACTCCTTCTTTGTTGTAAGATGCTCTGCTCTCGTCTATTGCTGCAAGATGGTGACACTTGTGTTACATAGAGCTCCCCCCCCCTATCTGGCATTTCTGCATTATAGTCCACCGATATACCTCATTCTTGATACCGATGCATATGTAGCATAGATCTTATGTAAGTCTTGTGAGTACTTTGGATGAGTACTCACTGTTGCTTTGCTACTCTTTTCATCCATCCCGGTTGCTGCTATCAGATAGTAGCCACCCAGATGCAGGTTCCATCGCTGTTGATTACTACGTGGAGTTCGACATCGCCGAGTAGTTCAGAGGTCCCAGGCAGGAGGCCTGCGCCTTTTCGATCTAGTGTCGTTGCTTTGTTTCTGCCTTCTTAAGGCACCTTTGTATTTGTCTGTAGTCAGGCCTAACTCTTCATGTAATATTGGGTCTTACGACCCCTTGTTTGTAATATATTGTTTTGTGTTTAAATTTGAGTCGTAGAGTTGTGTTGTGGTACTACCGTGAGTCACCATTCGTGGTCGTGCATGATGCGTGTCTGATTAGTGCACGGTTATGTTCGGGGGCGTCACATAATAGTTCATATATTATAGATGATTAAAGATATCTTCCTTCCAAGTGGTATACTGTTCAGCTTAACATGCGTGGTGGCTATAAAATATTATTATTATTACTACTATTTCATAATGAAATCTTATTATTTGTAGTCGTATAATACAATGTTCAGGATATCGGTAACTGGTACCATATCGCCCGGGGGCTGAGAAGGGATTAATCGGTGAATCGGCAATTTAACTGAATATATCGGTAACCCATTTATCGGTCGGGGGGAACTAGGTCCATATGCATATAATTAGGCTGCATAGCAACATGCATTGTACTGAATGTGTAAATACGCAATCCTAGGCTACATAGCAACAACATAAGTTGTTACCTTGAAGTTCTTACGATGTTGCCGTCGATCAATGAGAGGGGATGGCGCCGGTGGCTGCTAGTCAAGAAGGGGATCACTAGTAGAAAACAGGCCTTTCGTACATGCCATTTGTCCCGGCCCGGTTTTAAACCTGGACTAATGGAGTCATTAGTCCCGATTTCAAAGGCTAGGATTTAGTCCCGGTTCATTAGGAACCTATAGTCCCGGCTTGGGACTCAAACCGGGACTAAAGGGTTGGTTGCAGACTGGAGTCAGCCGGGGCCCCCACGAGTCACTTTAGTCCCGGTTTTTATCACAAACTGGGACTATGGGTAGATCTTTAGTCCCGGTTTGTGATAAAAACCGGGACTAAAGGGGCTCGAGGTTTTGAATGCATGAAAAATCATTAAATGCGTGAAAAATAGCAAATGATGTTAGAAAGGGTTGAAATTTGAGGATCTGGGTTTCAATGGTGCATATTGAATGCACAAAAATTATGGAGTTGAAATAAGTTTAATAAAATAAATTGTCTTTGTAACAGATGAGTTTTGGTCCGAAACCCTCATAGTTCGAAGGAGATGCTCCAGTTTGTACACGAAGTGCGTCCAGTTTTTGCCATAACCCTCTCAACTTTTGTGCAGATGCTATGTGGGTGAAATGATGATACCATGCCAAGTTTCAACCTTTTCAGAGTTCATTTGTAGTACATTTCAATTTCAGGGTCATTTAGCTCAAAAAATTCATTAAATGCATGAAAAATAACAAATGATGTTAGAAAGGGTTGAAATTTGAGGATGTGGGTTTAAATGGTGCATATTGAATGCACAAAAATTATGGAGTTGAAATAAGTTTAAAAAAATAAAATGCCTTTGTAACAGATGAGTTTTCGTCCGAAACCCTCATAGTTCGAAGGAGATGGTACAGTTTGTACACGAAGTGCGTCCAGTTTTTGCCGTAACCCTCTCAATTTTTTTGCAGATGCTATGTGGGTGAAATGATGATACCATGCCAAGTTTCAACCTTTTCAGAGTTCATTTGTAGTACTTTTCAATTTTTGGGTCATTTAGCTCAAAAAATTCATTAAATGCATGAAAAATAGCAAATGATGTCAGAAAGGGTTGAAATTTGAGGATGTGGGTTTCAATGGTGCATACTGAACGCACCAAAAGTCTGGAGTTGAAATAAGTTTAAAAGGCATTTCATTTTTTTAAACTTATTTCAACTCCATAATTTTTGTGCATTCAATATGCACCATTGAAATCAACATCCTCAAATTTCAACCCTTTTCTAACATCATTTGCTATTTTTCATGCATTTACTGATTTTTTTGAGCGAAATGACCCTGAAATTGAAAAGCACTACAAATGAACTCTGAAAAGGTTGAAACTTGGCATGGTATCATCATTTCACCCACATAGCATGTGCTAAAAAGTTGAGAGGGTTACGGCAAAAACTGGATGCACTTCGTATACAAAATGGACAATCTCTTTCGAAGTATCAGGGTTTCGGACGAAAACTCATCTCTTACAAAGGCATTATATGTTTTTGAACTTATTTCAACTCCAGACTTATTGTGCATTCAGTATGCACCATTCAAAGCCATGTCATCAATTTTCAACCCTTTCTGACTTCATTTTCTATTTTTCATGCATTTACTGATTTTTTGAGCTAAATGACCCTGAAATTGAAAAGCACTACAAGTGAACTCTGAAAAGATTGAAACTTGGCATGGTATCATCATTTCACCCACATAGCATGTGCTCAAAATTTGAGAGGGTTACGGCAAAAACTAGATGCACTTCGTGTACAAAATGGACAATCTTATTCGAAGTATCAGGCTTTCGGACGAAAACTCATCTGTTACAAAGGCATTTTATTTTTTTAAATAACCTAAGAATTACCAAAATGAATATAATGATAAAACACACTAATATTAAACAGCAGAAAAAAGAATCACTGATAAATCTATTTTTAAAGTAAAGTTATTCACAAACTAGTGATTCACACAAATTTCAAATAATTCAAATTTAAACTATCCAAATTTGAAAAGTACTGGCACTAATAGAAAGTTTATAATTTTTGTGACCTAAAGCAAAAAGATTCACTCAGAAATTCTAAATATTTGGCTGTAAGTAGAAACAAAAGAAAATAAATAAAGCAAAAAAAAATCTAGAAAAAAAATGCCCGCCTACTGGGCCGCCAAGGCCTGCATACGACTAGAAACCCAAGCTGTAGTTGGGCCAGGATGCAGGACCGCACGGCCCAATAGGCCCCACAGGGCAGCACAGGTTCGGTGGTCCACAAAGGCCTGCTTAGAGAGGAGCTCGAAACGGTAGCCGCGGTGGGGCTTATAAACCGCTGCGAGCTCTAGCGAGGTGGGACTAAACATTCAACACGGGAAGCTAGGCCTTTAGTCCCGGTTGGTGGATCCAACCGTGACTAAAGGCCCCCCTTTAGTCGCGGTTGGAGCCACCAACCGGGACTAAAGGCCTGGCTTCCCGCCGGTTGGCCTGGTCAAAATTCACCTTTAGTCGCGGTTGGAGCCTCCAACCGGGACTAAAGGTCTCTGCATATATAAGCCGAGCTTAGCAAAACTTCCAACCTTATCTGCATTTCCACCGACGACGCCGCGAGACCACGACGCCGCCAGGCTGCTCACCGTCCGTCCGAGCCCGCTCCGGCGCCTAGCCCCTCGCCGATGCCCTCGCCCTGCATTGCCGCCGCCGCGCCCCTGCTCCGACGCCGCCGCGTCCCTGCCCCGACGCGCGCCGCCGCTCCCCGCGCCCCTGCCCTGCCCTGACGCCGCCGCGCCCCTGCATTGCCGCCGCCGCCAGCCTGCAGGTACTCTCTCCTCCCTCCATCCCTCTCCTGTTAAGTTGCTGAATGCAAAGAATTTCGATGAGATCGATTTGGTTATATGAACATAAAATAGAAAATGAGCATATATGTAAATTACATATTATTAGGAGATATGTTCATTAGTTTGTTCGATGGTGCTTTAGTGATGTATTTGGTTTAGTGATGTATATATTTGCAAACATATATATATTAATGTTGCGTTCAACATTAATGCTGAATTTTTGCAAACATATATTGTAGAAAGTCTATTGTAGAAAGTGATTGCTTTAGTGATGTATTTGCGAACATATGTTAAGAAACTTCTTTAGTGATGCCACGCAAACATATATTAAGAATGCTGAATTTTTGCATAGAATAAATTTGCATAGAAAAAAATTGCATAGGAAAAAGTTGACCATGTATTAAAAATATTTTGATGTTGTATCTTAAAATTTGTAACGGGTTGACATTCAGTCTGCCGGCGCTCCTTGAGTGACTTTCGGTCTGTTCAAGAAGGAAGGATGCCGACTGTTGTCGTGTGGGTCGCTTTCTTTCCTTCTTCTCGTGATATGCCTTGGTAATGCACGCGAGAAGGAGGGGAAGCGACCATATATCAGAGAGGGAGTGCGCACCACATATACACCACGTGAGATGAGAGTGTAGCAAGGAAGACTCGATGGACCGAAAGTCAACCCGTGCTTAATAGTGATCTATGTGTTGAGTTTCCTGGTAATTGTCGTCGATCAATTTTTAATATTTGAATTATGAACATAGGAAATGTCGTCGTCTGACGACGATAGGATCCCCGAGTGCGATTACTGCACCGACGACGGGGGTATGTGCGACAGACGACCGCACCTAGATAACGGCATATGCTTCTCCCTCACGCTTAAGGAGGGCTTCGAAGTTTTTACGGTATGTAATTTTAGTAGCACGTGTTTCTTCTTAATTGAGCATGGCTTAAGATTTTTTCTTTAACGTGTAATTTCCATATTTTATAATTCTACTAGTGCATACCCTGCTATGCAAGACCATATGTCCTTGACATGCTAGCTTTCGAAGAGATGTACAAGGTGGACACAAAGATAGCTCACCTGAAAACGAAACATGGTTTCGATTTCGAGGTTAAGATCTTAAATGAAGTAGGTCACACTCATTTTGGATGTTCAAATTGGGAAAGATTATGCAAGGCATATGGATTTGAGGAGGATATGAAGATAACATTTGATCTTGGCAATCCTGAAGATGAAAACATTTGGCTTGATCCAAACATGATTCCGATTCTGCCTCCGTGTGAGTTTGTTAAACAAATTTGTTAAATGATCTATATTTTTTATCTAAAAATACTTGTTATTCATACCTACTGATTTTTTTTTATAATTGACAGCTTATTTTCTCTCTTCCAAAGAAACACAAAAGATAATAGACGGCACCTACTATAGTCATGGCTCAGAGCTAACTTGGGAGGAGAAGAATTATCTTATCTCCTTTGTTAATGATGTTCTGAACTTTAAGGTCATCTTTGGACTTGGCCAAAATTTTAATAGATACGTGCCACTAGTCCACGAGTTGTGCGCTGCTAACATTCGTGCAAGTATCATTGTAAGATTTTTACTATTGGGTCACTAGTTAGTCCATCTTTTTCATGCATTCTTCTGAACTAAACTACATTGCTAACTATATATGTTACTATTATGTTCTTCAACAGAAGCTTCCGGATGTGGTTGTGCCTCCGTTTATGGTTGACGCGGGTGAGATGACAGTTGTTTGCGCGCGACCATGGTCGGAGGGTGTCAAATATGCATACTCAACTTCTAAAACAGATGGAGGCCTCAAAATCAAGGCTTGGAGAAAAATAGTGGCTGACCGAAGGCCACGAAATGGAGATAGATGGATCTCTATGCTCCATAACGGAGAAAGAGGTTTTTTTTTCTGTTTTATTCTATGTTACCCGAGAGAGAGTAGGTGCTTGTCATGTAGGATGGATAAAATTTACCTAGTAGTGGTTAACTTATTATGATGATCATAATGGTGATTGTTAAATCACTAGCACTTACGTAGTAGTAGTTAACTTATGATGATCATAATGGTGAGATTGTTATATCACTAGCACTTACCTAGTAGTGGTTAACTATGATGATCTATATAATTAATGGTGAGATTGTATATATATGTGTGTGTGTGTGCACGTGTATGCATGGTCATACGAGAAATTCTATGATATATGATTGGTTCTACGAGAAACTCTATTATATATATGCATAACGTGTATAGTATGTAGTAGTGTAAAATATGTTTAAAATGAAGAAGAATTAAATAGAAAACACAAAATGAAAAGGAAAAGAAAACAATATATAAACCCTAAACCCCTAAATCCCTTTAGTCCGGGTTGGTGGAACCAACTGGGACTAAAGGTCTCCGCACTCGCCCCTCCCTGCCAGCCACGTGGAAGGGATTTAGTCCCGGTTCGTGGCCAACCGGGACTAAAGGGTCAGGGCCTTTAGTCCCGGTTGGTGAACCGGGACTACAGGCCCTTCCCAACCGGGACTATAGGCATTTTCTGCACTAGTGGATGGTGCGGGTGGCTGTTGCTTGTGGAGGGGACCGAGGGGTCAGTGCCTGCTGCTATTCGGGGAGGGACCGAGCCAGATCTAGCTTGGGGAGGGTCAGGCGGTGCTGCTCGGGAGAGGACACCGGCGACGGCTCCTCCAGGAAAAGATGGAGCGAGAGAATGGAACAGATAGAGTGGGACTGACCTAATGGGCGGCGGCTGTGTGATGGCTGTGAAAAAAGGGAGGGAACGGGCCTGTTTTGAGCCAAAAAAGTCTGCTCAGTTAATCGGCCCAGCTGATAATTCGGCCTGACAGCCGATAAATCGGCCTGTCAGACCGATTAACTGGGCCTCCTAGTTAATGGCCACGAATAGGCCTTCTCGTATCGGAGGGGGTCCAAATCACAGTTAAC
Source organism: Thinopyrum elongatum (assembly GCA_011799875.1). Classification (NCBI taxonomy): domain Eukaryota; kingdom Viridiplantae; phylum Streptophyta; class Magnoliopsida; order Poales; family Poaceae; genus Thinopyrum; species Thinopyrum elongatum. The sequence continues at coordinate 6,479,635 of CM022300.1, read as the reverse complement.
TGCCCATATAGGCAGTTAACTGACCGATATTTGGAACAGTGGTATATTATGAATATCCATTAAAAGGTATATTTTAAATGCATTCAAGACACTAAAGACGATGCCCTCGCATTTGCGGGGGCCACCCTGCTAGTGGATATATATAGCTGGCACACCGATCTCAGAGGCATTGTCATTCATTTACTTCGCTAAGAGGCTTTGTCTGTACCAAAGCACTGGCTCTGACACTAGTGCTTTCAGTAGTTGGGTCGATGCAGAAGTCCGGAAGGTGGATGAGAAGCTTACTTTGGCACCCCCTGGAGCAGATAGACAAGTGGAGACTGCTATGCTAGTTCCTGGTGGGGGATCCCCGCTTGTCCTGCTAAATGTTATTTCTGCTCACTCTTGGTGTAGCTGTTGTTTCCATCTTTTCTTTATTTGTTTGAAGGCGTGTTGCAGCTTGCAACTGCAATTAGTGGATGCCATTATGATAAAAAGTTTGTTTAGTTGGAAAAAATACTGAAGGGAAAATGCAGATTGATTGTGTGGGGAACAGAACAGAAGAGGTGTGAGTTGAGCGAACCTGCGTCCAGAATTTGCTACGAACCCAGCAATTTGTATGAACAGATAGCCAAGAGTTGGGTGGATCTTTGCTTTGCTATTCTAATCTACTGTGATTTGTGAGCTGATAATTAACTTGATGATACTGATGCCGAACCAAACAAGGACATACAACATGACTGTCATTTAACTACAGTACATACTGCGATTCAGAATCCACCTACTGTACTTTTTCTGAAGAAACTTGGCTATTGTTGTGCAGTGCAATGGCTGATCTTGCTTTGTGAGAACGAGTCAGGTTTGAGAGGTACTGAAACCGCATGCATGCTGTGTTATTCAGTTCAGTCCAATTGAGAACGAGTCAGGTTTGAGAGAGACTGAAACTGCATACTCTGCTCTTCGGTTCTGTCATATGGGCCTTGTCTCAGTTCGCAACAGGGCACTCGCCCACCGCCGCTCTCTAAATTTCTTGCTTCCATAATACATAAGCGAGATCGTGGAAAGCTTTGCTGCCAAGAAAACAAAAAAACGTATTGACACTCTTAGTTAATGATGTGACGCTTAAGCCTGTCAACATGGCAAAAAAAATAAAAAAATACTATGGTGTATGTCGGAGTTGTGGCACACGATAAATACATTTCAATTTGGTAACGAAGCAAAAACTGTTGAGCGTTTCAGTGTTTTATTGTGAGCTGATAACATGATACAATGACGAACCAAACAGCTGCATGCACATGCACTGCATACTTCGGCTGTCAGTTAAGAACCTGCAGTAATTCAGACCCCGCACTGATTGTAACTATATATCATGGAGGTTCAGATGATGCTGAGGTTCAGAGATGATAAAACTCGTTGCGTGGCGTGGGGGTCAAATGAAGTTGCCTCTCTGGATTGTTGAAGGAAACAAGCTATCCAGCCAGGTTAGTTTCAGGTTCTGAAACTGCAGGCGCTCCATGATCAGTGAGCAAAAATTGAGCAAGCAAAGTCCAGATCAGAGGAGGAAGCAATTCCTTTCTTGCCCTGCCAAAAGGGAAAAGAAGCCATGGTCATGCATTGCCAGCCATGCATTGAAGAAAAGAAAGACATCATCTTTTGTCTTGCCCAAGCAGAGAATCCAAGGGGGGTTTTGGTCACTTACTCCTGGGTCAGTCGAGGATTTTGTGCTATTTCTTTCGTCCATGTGTCACACTGTGCTCCACAGTACATAAGCGAATCTGCATCATGTCAGTTAATGTGACGTTTAAGCCTGCTAACACTAATTTGCAACGGTATTACTAGTGTCCTTGAAATTCAGGGATGATAAAATTCGTGCCGTGGAGTGTCTGTCGGGCGAAGCAGAAGATGATGGATGGATGGATGGCCTTGTTTTTCTTGTGCAGTGCAACGAAACTTCAGATTCTGAAACTGCATGCGCACTTGTTCAGTTCAGTTCATGACAAGTCACAACCAGTCAGCAAAAACGATCAGAGGTAGTGCAAGTAATCAATCTATCTATCCCAGTTTTACTCGCACACACAATCTATCTATCTATCCCCGTTTCCTCTCCGACGCCGGCAGATTCTGCCGAGGACGAGCGCACGTGGTAAGACTGCGGTGGCCGGGTGGCGGCGGCGCGCTGGACAAAATTGCCCAGCTCGCAAAAACCCCTTCTTGCGCCACCAATCCCAAACGCTGGCTATCCAAGCAAAGAAAGGAAGACATCATGCATTGTTTGCCTTGTTGAAGCTAAGTACTGGCTTTACGTTGTTCCCAATCACAAAGACGGGAAGCAAGGAAGCAATTTCCAACTCGGCTCAATCCATTTCTTTCCAAAAGAGACAGGAGTATAGCCTTGGGCGTTCCAGCCAGGTTTATATTCATGTTCTGAAACTGCTGGCAAAGCAAAACTGCAAATCAGAGGAAGAAGCAAATCGCCACGTCCAGCCCAGTTTGTTCAAGAAAAGGAAAAGATGCCATGGGCACGCATGCGATGCCAGCCATTCAGTTCAAGAAAAGAAAGACATCGTCTTTTGCCTTGTCCAAGCTAAGAATCCACCTTGCTCCCTAGCCACCCTTAGCACCAATCCATCCAACTACAAAAATGTACCACTGCTGCATTGCAGCTTCACGCCTTTCAAGTCCCCTGTGATTGCGAACCAAACAAACATCAAGAAGGAGAACTCATGGCAATGGTGCTGGACGCCTTCGCGTCCTACCTTGGTGACCTGCTCAAGCAGGTGGCGGACGAGGAGCTCGGGATGATGATGGGCGTCTCCGGCGACATTGACAAGATGGGGGTGAAGCTCGGGGACCTCAAGAACCTCCTTGCTGATGCTGAGAGGAGGCGCATCACCGACGCGAGTGTACAGGCGTGGGTGACGGAGCTCAAGCGCGCCATGTACGAGGCCACCGACATCCTTGACCTCTGCCAGCTCAAGATCATGGAGCGGGGAATGTCCACGCCGGACGTGGGATGCTGCAACCCCTTGCTCTTCTACCTGCGGAATCCCCGCTTCGCCCACGAAATTGGTGACCGCATCAAGAAGCTTAACCAGAGTCTGGACGACATCAAGGAGCGAAGCGCTGCCTTCAGCTTCCTCAATCTCACTTCCTATGAAGATCGGAGGATGGCCCGACCCAGTGCTGCTCACCGGAAGACAGACCCGGTATTGGAGCGATCGAGTGTGGTGGGGGAGAAGATTGAAGTGGATACAAGAGTTCTTCTGGTGGAGAAGCTGAGAAACAAAAATGGTATTGATGGCATCATGGTGTTCGCCATTGTGGGTGTCGGCGGGATTGGCAAGACAACTCTTGCCAAGAAGGTGTTCAATGACGAGGCTATCGAGCACGGGTTCAATACGAAGATATGGCTAAGCATCACAAAAGAGTTCAATGATGCTTAGCTGCTGAAGACGGCCATCGTTGCCGCCAAAGGAATCCTTCCTAAGGGTGGGACTCAAGACAAGTCTCTACTCATGCCGGCTCTTGAAAACACAATGAGGGACAAGAAGTTCTTTCTTGTGCTGGATGACATGTGGGGTGACAATGAATGGAACAACTTGCTGAAGGCTCCGTTTAGCTACGGCGCCCCCGGTAGCCGAGTGCTCCTCACCACAAGACTTGAGATTGTTGCCCGAGGCATGAAAGCCATGCATCCGTATCACCATGTGGACAAATTAGAGCCTCAAGATGCATGGTCATTGCTCAAGAAGCAGGTTAGTATGTTGTTAATATTACCTTGATTCGGAAATTGATGATGTCTTATAAGGCGTGCAATTAAACTTCTCTAACTTTTACTGGTAATATACAAATATTACTTCTACTTAGTACCACTAAAATTTGCATATTTTTAAATAAATCATAATATTTTAATTTTTCATAGCATATTCATATAAAACTAAAATTATGAAAGTTGTATGTTGGAGGGTTCATGTCCAAAGCATCATCTATTTATGAATCTAGTGAGCGGTAATCTCAAACTAAAGTTACATTCCATCCTTCTAGAAATATATGGCGCACATGTTTTCAAAAAAATATTTTTGACCAACAATTGATTCAAATTATGTGGATTATGCGATAAAAATGATAGCGTATTGTCATTGCAAAAAAAAATAAAAAATCAATGATATCGGTTATTTTATCACATAACCCACACATTGTTGAACTAATTGTTGATCACAGATAAATCTTGGAAAACATGTGCACCTTGTATTTGCGGATAGAGGAGTAATTCCATGACGAGCACTAGGCATACTTTCAAGCATTTTAATGTATTGTATTATCAATTCCTTATGTATGCCACTCCCTGATGTATATAAAAGACTAGGTTACCATCCTTAATCAGGTCACTTATTGTTCTTTAATGATGTGTGTTTCGTCCATCTAGACCAGTATATTAGTATGAGTTACGGTTTGCCGCAAACCATCTTAGTCATTCAATCTGATCTAATGGCTCAAGAATTAAGTTGAATATATGAATCCTTTGCTACTCATATTTCCCACTCCTTAGTCATGACGCTTTGACTGCTGAACTTATTTACCACTCTATAATTACAAAATATTATGGATGTCATATTGCTTTTCTAATATTATTAAGAAAATCTGAGTTCAAAATATTTAAATAAAATTCCAAAAGGGAGTTCCAAATCTGGTGGCATTATATTTTTGGGGAGTGTGGTTTATATTAAATGGACATGTTTGGATCCTCTGGAGTTCTCAACTCCACCAAGTGAATTTCAAGAAATCAAAACCGTCGCTTATTTTCTATGAACCAGACTAAACCAGTGTACTCACACTCCCTTCTTCCATATCCATGGTCGCTCTTTCTTCTTCCCTATCAGAATCACTGTTTTGCTCTGGTCAAAACCTAAAAACATTTGACTTCACCAGATTCTAAAATGACCTAAAATGTGTGATCAGGGGGATTATTTAAGATTCAAAGGCCATAATGGCTCCTTTTAGAGAACCAACAAAGGGTGGTTGTACCCCCAGCCCACGAGGGATAAAACGCTAGGTTTGACACCATGTGTGTCTTATTTAAGTGGATTATTTTTTTAGTGTGTGGAGACGTTTTTGTCGATAGCGTGGTTCCAGTGATGACGTTGTCAATCTATGCTCCACAATCTAGTCTTCAGTAGGCGTTGTGTGCATGTGTTGGTGTACGTGTGTGTGCACGCATCTACGTTATACTCGGTGTTTAAAAAAAAAGAATTATTCCTTTTAAAAAAACGACCAGAATGACATGTGCTCGGGAAACGAAGGAATGTTTAGTGTGCCATTATATACGGAGAATGGCGTTTTGGCTCTCGGCCTCCATGGAGGCCGTATTTTTGAAAAATTCAAAAATTTTGTTTCCAAAAAAATCTGAAAAATTTTGTAGCACTAAACAAGGATGTGAGGTGTATGTGTGTAAAAATTCAGGATGAAATACGTTGAAATGCGACATGTACAAACAAGACAAATTCATGGTTTGAGAGGATGAATAGTAAAAAATATGAATTTTCATGAATTTTGAATTTTGCATTTAGCGGCCTCCATGGAGCTCGGCCTCCAAAAGCAATTTCCGATTATATACGCCATTATATAGTTGTTTGTTTGTTATACACTTTAAAAGGCAAAGCACGTGCCCATACTAACTGCTTGTGAGCAATGGCCAGAGCCGCCTCCAAAAATTAACCTCGACGCAGCGGCCGCCATCAACACAACACATGGTGCCATGCCGGTGATGGACGGCCATGCGGCGCCGCCGATGGTTGGACCTACAAGACGTACCTGCCGCGCTATCTTGAGCAAGCACCAACAATTAATATTTCCGGATATGTAGGCATGTGCGGCTGATCCAGTTTTCTAGCTAGCTGCTTTGTTGTTTGCATTCAAACTGGTGTACATGATAATGTACGTCAGATTGAAAGCACCGACGAATAGGAATGTATGCTTTCTAGGTCTCAAAAATTGGCAGAGCAATGAACAAATTAAACGCCGTGAGATGCATCCACCGATAACTAGTAGTACAGATCGGGCCTTTTAAGCCCTCCTAATTGCACATGCTTAGAAGAAATTGTGTGTGATGTGCATACCGCACACGGTTAGAAAAATAAACCGTGTGCGATGTCAAACGATCGCACACAGAAAAAAAATAACCACCATATCCGTACGTAGAAATCAATCTCATCTTCATCTTGATACGGTTTTTTGCGAAAAACTACGTGCCATGTCCTGTGCGATCGCACACGGTAATAGAAATGCAACCATGTGCGATGTAGTTGTTACGGTTGATTTTAGTGATTAGCTGCCTATCGGTGACGATTGTGTACACTCAACCGTGTGCAGTGCATGACCGGTGGCTTTGTCTGACCCACGTGTGCGCTCTACGGGCAGTGAGCTAGCGCGCAGCACTCCATCGGCCACGAGCGAATTCTTCCGGCCGGCTGTGTATTTTTTGACAAATCTAGCCCTTTTGAGCGACTTCACGCACATCTGACCTTTGGGCAAAACTAATTCGAAATCTGGCTCTTAGATCGGCGCCACACAACATGTCGCCGAAGTTGTATATCAGCGCCACACAACATGCCGCCGAAGTTGTACATCGTACATCGGCGCCACACAACACGCCGCCGAAGTTGTACATGTATGTTGTGTGGCGCCGACCCCAGGTGGGCTCATAAAACCCTAGGGGTCAGATTTGCTCGGCGCCACACAACATCGCGCCGACCTTATAACCTCGGAGCCATGTTGTGTGGTGCCGGCCTAGGGGTCAGATTCCGAATTAGTTTTGACCAGGGGCCAGATGTGCGTGAAGTCGCACAAAAGGGCCAGATTTGTCGAAAAATTCGCCGGCTGTGCACACACTCCTCGGGCAGCGACGTTCATAGCAGATCGATGCTTCTAGCCGGCTGGGAGAATGCTCTGTGACTTTGTTTTACTATGAACCGTGTGCGATTAAATAGCTGGCCCAGTTCAGCCCAGCCTGGTCCATCTCCAAATGATATATAATTAGGGTCAGTTCTTTTGGGTGATTCTTCGAGAATCGCCCTCCTCCTCAGCTTCCCCCATAATCGCCACTTCATATATTTTTTACAATCCTAACTAATTAAGGTCTAATTAGTTAGGATTGTAAAAAAAATATGGAATGACGATTCTGGGAGAAGCTGGAGAGGGGGGGTGGGGGGGTGATTCTGGGAGAATCGCCGAAAAGAACTGACCCTTAGGCCGAAACCCTAGAGAAAATGTCCAACCCTTGCAATCACAGCCGCCACTGTCTCCCAATCGCAGTCTCTCTTTCCTCTCAAACACATGCACCGAGCACCGTTGCCGCCCAGCAGCACCCTCCCTCCCAACCGCCAATGACCTCCCGGAACAACCGCCAACTGTTAGGCTAGATATGGTAGAATATTGTTAATTAGTACTGTCTTGTTTGTTTTTTATATTCTTGAGCTCGAGTGCTATACCGGTTATAATATACGTACTTTTGTTTATTGTTTAGACTGGATAGTATCTATTAATAATATATGACCCTTTTAGCCTTTTTTTGCTAGTACAAGCATATGTATGCTTGCTTAGTCAGTGCATATTTTTTATTATGTGTTGTATTTTTTTTATTTTTCACATTTAACTCGATCTACAATCGTATTATAGGGATCTTATTTTGATGACGTTGTACAAGATGAAGGTAATATCTTTGTTCCATGCTTAAGTTAAAAAAGACGTAACCAAGAGGGAAGGCAATGCACGGTCCTCACACCCTCGGGAGAAAAAATACCAAAGAGGACTCTTTGCCACTTCAACAGAAGCTACGAGCTTTGTTGATCGATTTGGTTGTGTATAAATAGTATTGCTTTTAATAAGAAAACAATTAACTCTCTCGTGCAGGTTATATACTCATGCACACACAGGCTGCATATTTTGTATACTCTTCAGCGAGCAGAGGGTTGAGGCTGGTATTGGTGATGTGTTGCTGGTTTTTTCTTATATAGAAGGAACCACGTGCCCGGTTTTAAATTAATAAGTCCCTGAGGCGAGTACAACAAGCAATGTGGAAGAGACCATCTTAAGGTTTTACACACGGCCACAACGGCAAAGACACTACTAAGCGCAAGCAGCTGCCAACAACTAGAAGCAAACGGGTCACGCTTCACCATCAGCATGCGGCCTGGGGACGAAGGTCTGGGCATATAATCGTTGTAGCATCTTGATGAACTCCTCCAGGGCCGGAGTAGACTAGCTTTCATCAATGGATGCCTACTGCAAAATAATCATGGATTTAAAAACACAGTCACCATGTTGGCGGGGTAATTTAGCCTCAATCGTAAACTTATTATGAATTAGACAAACCTCTCTGTGTTTGGCCCGGAATCAATTAAGTCCAAATACATGGATTTGACAGAGAATACTCCATTCGTGGTTAACTTCCAACTTATTGTATCCGCCTACTCTGAAAGTTGAACATCCATCAACCTACGTACCAGGTGTAACCAAGCATTCCAACATTCCCCTACAAGAGATCTCCTAAATTGGATATTAAGTGGTACTGAGTTTAATACTGTGGTGACATAATCTTCCTTACGTTGCACAATATTATATAGAGGGGTATTGTAAAGCCAGGGGCGTCTTCCCTAGCCAAGTGTCCTCCCAGAACCTAGTAGAAGTACCACTAGCAATTAGGAACTTCACCCGCTGGAAGAAAGTTACTTTTGCCTTCATTAAACCTTTCCAAAAGGATGAGTCTATTGGTCTTGCATTCACCTTGGCCGAAGTCTTAGTATGTAGATATTTATTCTGAAAGATTTGTACCCACATGCCTTCAGTCTCCGTCAATAATCTGTATAACCATTTGCTAAGCAAACATCTATTCTTTACCTCTAAATTCTCGATCCCTAACCCGCCCTGGTTTTTGGGTCTACACATAATATCCCATCTAGCCAGTCTATATTTCTTCTTGGCCTCGTCGCTTTGCCAGAAGAAACCGGATCTGTAGAAGTCCAATCTTTTCCGTACCCCTACCGGTACTTCAAAAAAAGATAGGAGGAACATTGGCAAACTCATCAAAACCGAGTTAATCAACACCAGCCTTCCTCCGTAAGACATGAGCTTGCCCTTCCAGCAGCTCAATATTTTTTCAAATCTATCTTCTATACATTTCCATTCTTTGTTCATTAACCATCTATGGTGAATTGGGATCCCTAGATAACTAAAAGGTAGGGATCCCATTTCACAACCGAATAATTAAGCTTCCGTAATTATCCTGTTCTTCTTTAGCTCTCGCAAAGCAGAACAGATCGCTTTTATTGAAATTGATTTTGAGCCCGAACAATTGCTCGAAAAGGCATAAAATAAGCTTCATATTCCTAGCTTTTGCAAGATTGTGTTCCATGAAAATAATAGTATCATCCGTGTATTGTAAGATGGAGACGCCACCCTCTACAAGATGGGGAATGATACCTCCTACTTGGCCACTCTCTTTAGCCCGACTAATAAGTACTGCCAACATATCCACTACGATATTAAACAGCACAGGAGACATGGAGTCTCCCTGTCTTAGTCCCTTACGAGTCTGGAAATAATGACCGATGTCATCATTGACCTTTATCCCGACACTTCCTTTCTGTATGAATGAATCCACTTGAGACCTCCAGGTATCATTGAATCCCTTCATACGTAAGGCTTGCTGTAGGAAGAGTCAACAAAACATATTGGACGTTTGACACCGAGATATGGCGATTTCCTAGAACACCCAGACAAGGTATAGTCCCTAGCTAGCATCACACACCAGCTATGAATCTTGATCTTCGCCGGTGCGTGTAGTGACTAGATGGCCCTCCATACGGGATTTGACGCCGACCATGCTGAAAATCGCACTCATAGTTAGATGATTTAACCAAGAAAATCCCATTCTTATTAGAGTGCAACGGTAGAAAACCGTTCATCATCATCCTCAGCCGAGGGAATTCTCATAATTCTTTCTGTGTCCGCCTGCCAGAGTAATTCTCTGATGAATTCCTTGTACCATGATCAGGTCCCACTATTAATCAATTTCGAAAAATTCCCGGCCTCCTCATAATCGTTGTTGCTAGTCCTGCCCGGGATCCTACAATCATCCCTAATATTAATATTCTCTTCATTTCCGACCTTTCAGATATGGCCTCTTTAAAAGTCTGAATGCCGGACCATACGCTTTGCCATGTGCAAGAGCTTCCCTTTTTCAACTCACGGTTTAGGAAATCACCTTATGGATAGTACTTAGTCCTTAGAACTTGAGCACAAATAGAATCAGGTTCCGAAAGTAAACGGCAACATTGTTTCGATAACATTGGCATATTAAAAGTGAGAGCCCGTATGCGGGAGTTGGGCATGGGGCATCCCATCTGATGATGGGTAGTTTGGGTCTAACGGAATTGACATTTTCATAATGGTCCGTGGGTAGTTTGAGTCTCGGGCATCCTATCTTATCATTCCCGGGTTCTTTCCAAGCTGAAATTGCCATTTCTTAGCGAACAAATAGGGGCCTCAGGCAAGAACATGATGTTCTGGCGAAAGATCGTCTAGAATATGCTGAGACGATATTGTTTTGTAGTGAACAGATATGTGGCGAAAGAAATAGAGCGTAGCGTTTAGATCACTGGGAAGCTGTCCCTTGTTATATTTCTTGAAACATATAGTACAGTGTCGAAGGTGGGCTAGAATAGATGGTACAAATAATCGCTCATTCATACATATTAGATGGTAAAACAATCTCATGTTATAGTAGGAGTGCCCCTTGATAATCTGTTCAAAGCACATGCGGTTCATCAGGTTGTGTTATTCTATATATAGGAGTAGCATTTACTACTACTAGTTATATATATTTTTAATAATGGATCTTGTGCTTCCGTAGGTTCATGCGACAGGATAAGATGCCATCATGGCAACGCCGCAGGCACCCGTGCCTCTCGGAGCTTCATGTAGCCTCCTTCTCCCCAGGTTTGGCCACGAGTTCTTGATGAGCCAGTAGCTTGTCCCATCCTGCTCGACACCGTAGCCACCACGGTCACCGCGTGGTTTATTTCTGTGCCGCCAGGCGTCGCCGGTCATTATGCCGCGATGTACATCTGGAAGCTCGGCTGCTTCCCATCGATGCCGACGGACACGGGCTGGTTAGCGACGGCCGCGGCGAGCGCGTCCTCGTTGTTGGCAGGCACGACCTGGTAGCCGCGGATGTTGGCGGCCGGCTGCGTGGCATCGGAGTCGCCACTGCCTTGGGCCGTCACGTATGGGTAGGCGTCCTCGGTGGTGATGCCTCGTTGTCCACTATGTACTGGAAGGCATAGTTCATGAAGCCGCCGTCGCACCCGTGGTTCTGGTGGTGTTGCAGTCGAGCAGCTGCTGCTCCGAGAGGGGACCAGCTGGCCGGTGGTGATCTGGTGGATGCCCTCCACGGCAGCCACCGAGAGAAGGCCCAGCAGCATCCTGTAGCAAACCAAACGTCGTCGTGTAAGTTTTACTTAGGACTACTCTTCTTTATATAACGGTAATAAGGAACGTGCATGCATGCACTGAGTTGTTGGTAGGTACTACGTACGTACCACAGTGTCTTGTTGCTTTACACCGGTAACGCGCCTTTGGTCCTCCAGTCAACGCCCGCTCGTCGTCGGCGGAGAGGCTGACGTTCTCGTACTTGAATCCCGGCAGCATCGGGTCCCGGCGGCGCGGGCTTGAACCCGGTGTACCTGGCGGCGAACTCCTCGCTGGTCAGGTCGGCGAACTTGTTGACGGCCAGGTGGTACTTCTTGGTGCCGTCGGCGTTGGACCTGGCGACAAGCTCGGAGTTGGCCTTGAACACCTGGAAGCGCAGCGCCTTCTCTGCGTCGTCCTTGTACTTGCGCCCGTGCTTGGCCATCCACTCCTCGTGCCTCGCCTGCATCGCCGCCTCCTCGCCGCCGGCCAACTCACGGGCCGCGACCACGCTGCTCATTAGGGCAATGAGGAGCAGCAGCAGGAGAGGGGGAGTCATCTTGGTCCCTGCCATGTACGTAGCTAGCAAATGGAGTGATTTGCGAGCAAACGTGGCAAGCTAAGTGAGTAACGAGAGTGGTAACTGTAGTTGGTGCTGAAGCTACCGGAATCGGGAGCTTAAATAGGCGTCCTGGTTAAACGCCTTGATCGTAGGTCACGGCAGACGCAGCTGAATATTGCTAGCCCCAGACAACACGGTGATCCTAGGTCACGGCAGATGTAGCCCCAGACAACACGGTGCTAATTTTTGGAATCGTGTGTGGAAAAATAATACGTAATTCTAAGTTTGAAGTCCATCGAGTTTGGCAATTTTAGCCGAATAGGGAATACGCGTGTGGACTCTTATACGGTCACTGGTAAAAATTACAAATCACGATAAAAATTATTTTCCGACTTAAAGTAAACATATACTATTCTTTGTTTTTTTCTTTTTTATTTTAGTAAGGAACAAAAAAGAGTACATGCGTCATCCCCATCAAATGCTTCTGAGAAAGTAGGCGGTAGCACCAAAAATAAAGCAAACTTCCTACTGGGTTGGCAACTCATCCAAGTATGTTTACATGGACCATTATAATTAAGGCAAGACAGATAAACTTAAACATAAAAAACAACAATGAACCCAGGTCTACTGTTGCTCGAAGATCACTTTCCTTCTCATCCTGAGCAATAACTTCAGCTTTGTTTTCACATGATCTATCCATAGCGTAGGTCAGGGCACTTGGTTCTCTACAAACATACAATTTGAATTAGACATCACCGATGCATGCAAAACATTAATGGGAGAAAGCTATTCCGTTCTTTCAACAAATAAAGCTTGGCAGATGTGCTACTAGAACAAGTCTCGCAACTAGCATGAATAGTAGAAGAATGGAATGGTTATATGGCTCTATGTAAATCCACCCATGGAAACCGGACAAGAAAGCAAACAATGGAGAGCTAAGAATGACATGTACATCAAATAACATTTCCAAATTAGTTGTGGAACATAGTATGTTTTGTGGTCTGTTCTGTCGAACTACTCAATATGGCATTTCAGACAATGCAATTAAGAAAATTGAAAATTCTTAAAACCTGAATTAAATCATGCTATTCTTTGTTGTCTAATGTACTTAAGATTTAAGAATTTTGACAAATGTAAAAATAAAACAGATCATGATTCAAACAACCAGGGTGTTGAGAACTTCTATTCGATGCCAAAGGGGGAAATCAATTTCTAATAGATACCATAGTATTTGTTTACGGAAACAAAAATTAAACATCAACATCATGATCAAACATCAGATCACCGAATGATTAAACAAAAACAATTTTGTTCAAGGCGTAAGGCTGACATACACCATCAAACGACAGTGTTGACAACATATATGCAAAAAATATTTCAAAAATGAGAATGGAAGAGGAAAACTTAACCAGCTAATTATATTGATATGAACTAAAACCCAAAAATAAGATTAGACTCCACAATCTTAAACCTTAACGGGTAGCGCACTACAACAACCCATTCTATATAGAATTGTTTTTATCATACATGATTCTGATAATAAGACCATCCTACATCCAAACCGAGGCCATCTAAAGATAAGATTTCCCGAGGCACAAGCTGTTCTGAATGGAGTTCAGTTATCAAACCAGCCAGGTTACCAAAATATCGTTGTTGAATCAGACTGTCTAGAAGTTCTTAGTACGCTACAGGTTAGAGGATTTTTTTGGCAATAGCAGTAGCTTCTACATACGAAGATATCAGCATTCAAGCTTCTTCTTTTGTGAAAGTTTTGTATTTCTTTAGCCTGAGAGAATTCTATTTTGCTGTAACAGTCGTATTTGGGTAGATGACAAAGCCACCACTCGTAGGCATCATCCAAAACTATTGAACAGGAGTAACAAAGAAAACTACCGAAGAACAATTAATGCATGCAAAAAGGGATAATATCACAAGTGTTTATAAATCACTACCCCACGAATTCCACAATGCCATCAAGAGGAAAGTTGAAAAAAGGAAAAAGATCAGTTTGGTTTACTACATTTACCAATAACTACAGATATTCTATAACATTTCAGGCTACCAACTATGAATTTAGGCACTTATTTTTCTTCTAATACTGCAAAATAAACTATACAGTGCTCAACTAAGCTTTCCATCTATATTTCATAGCATTTACAAGAACATAATGATAAGGAATTCCCAACAGCTCCAAATTGCAATAAGCTAATATTAGTTTTTAATCTTGGGCTACCATATTTTTGTATTCTCTCTAGTAAAAAAAACATGGGTTGATGCTCACAATTTTTTGAATTGCAAAAAAATAAGCATGTAAGAGATCAGTTAGCTCCCTCTGGTGAATGCACACCAGTGGTGTTACGAATAGGTCTTTCTTCTGATCTCTAGTCAAAAGAACAAAAATAAATATCAAGTGGAGGATTACAGAAAGTGGACTTACTAAGCGAAATAAGCAAACCATTCAATTACTAACATAGATTTGCGTAACCAGCTTCTTGACAAGGCCAATTACCATGCAGACTGAATATCTGGACATACATGTACTGATTCTTCATTCTTGTACACAAAATTTGCATATAGTAATTAGTACTATTCATGCACGACCAAACTAGAAAAAGGATACAAGATTGTCTTCATACTTGAAATCCACTTAGCTGAGATCATTTCAATTCTGATAGGGAGAGTAGATAAGTTCCAAAAATAATGGGAAGACAATATTACACCTGTCGTAAAATATTGGAATGATCTAAAATTATGTGTGAGATTTCATAGGAAAGCATCATTCATGAAGTGCGATATTTCTCTTGCTTTTATTCTTCTCAAGGGATAGCAACATAAGTGGAAAAGAAGCGACTAATGCCATTGAATATTTTAATCAAACACAATGCACCCAACTATATATGCCATCAAGTCTAATAAAACTGAACATGGTAAAATATATCCATATTGGTATCGTCCCTAGTAGAAGCTCTATGTAATTTAATGAGAAATGAAATTAGCATGAAAAATGATCATATCCAGATCAATTCTCTTTAATGAGAAATGGAAGCACCCCTATGCATATCCGAAACGAACAATGCCTTATGGCGACATGGAAAATAGCATGCGCGACAGAATAATTTACTTAAAATTTTAGAATACAAGTCATCATGGCATCAAACAGAAGAGAACGAAGATTAGTAGCTGATCTGCATCAGTACAGTTACACTAACAGGTAGCAACAGCGAGGTATTTTAGCATTATTCCCTTGGTACATGTACAGTACAGTGATAAATGTGTGGAGACGTGTCATTTTGGTTGGTACCTTGATGAAGGCATTGCTTTTGACCTGGTGCTCTAGGCGCGGCACTCATGGACTAAAAAAACAAGAAGCCCATTTTGAAAACACAGAATAGCACACAGCTATTAAAAGGCAAATTGATTGATTCATAGACGCAAATGTCAGCCTTAACTTGTCAAACAGTAGGAGGATGCTGAAGGCGAACTAAGGTTGAGCACGCCATCTCCTCCGTTGTCTCCATAACGGCCCTGCCAAATCAAAATTCTTGTTGTATCTCTAACCACCAGAATTCAATAGAATATGTGATACACATTCATTCGCATAATGACTGAGTGGTCGATGATTTAACAGAAGATATGCACAATTATTATTGTACAGTAAACAATCCCCAGTCCAATATGATCATGCCCGAGTCATAAAATGATTGTATTGACCAAAGAACAATCGCGTGATGCCTCTAAACGGATGTGCTAAATAAGTCTCGAACATGAGAAGATATCAAGAAACATGTGAGCCTCTAAACGGAAGCTACAAGCTACTACCTCTGTATCAAAATATAAGACATTTTTGCCGTTCAATTTGAACTGCAAAAACATCTTATATTTGGTACGGAGGGAGTACTAAACTCAGTTGGCCTATTATGACAAAATATCAGATAAGGATTGGTACCAAATCAACATTCCCTTCATTTGGGCGAGCAGCTATGTGCCGTACCATCTTGGCCAGAACAATGCCATGCGACTGGGGCAGCTCACGTCACCAACTATAATTGCTGACTTGATACACTTTGTTCCGAAGATTGCACCTACCCATTGTAAGTGAATGCCAAAACAAAGAGTAGCTCACTAAAGTGCTCCAATAAATCATTTCACAATAAATGAGAATTAAACATAGAAACGGTCGATGTCAAATAACGTACTGTAAGTGACTGGTGGATGATGAAAAGGCCCTCCTTCCGTGTCATATGTTGTGATGCCAAAAAAAATGTCTGATTCAAAATTTCATGATTGGTCACCAAAGAATATCATGTTGATGAGTACAAAAAATTGATCTCGGATCTTAGGGTCAGCTGTATCAGTTGCTTAACATGTTAGTGCAACGTTATAGTTGAATAGAAACGGCTACTTAGTACGTATTGTGCAAGTATATTCAGTCAAACTAACATATATATTCAATAATGATGATTAAAAGACACTACCTGCCAGTTGGATAAAGATCCAAGGCACCAGAAAAAATTAACCAAAAACTATGAGAGGAGAACCAGACACATATTTTTATGTTTATTAAGCATACGTTAGATCAACCATCACATGGATGTATCAGGAAAACTTCCTTTTTACATCCATAAGTAGTAGACTCTGCACATTCTTATATTTGTTAGAAGGTAGAGCATTGAGTCTATATATATATATGCCCTTACTCACCATGCAAAGTCATCATTCTATCATTCCCTTACACACAGGAACACTACTCACTGGACCACTCAATAATCAAACAACCATACTGTCCATGTAAAATTTGACACACCAATCAACAAGATGAGTGCCTCTCAATAGCATATGTTGGCGCAAAAAGGAAGTGTGATAATTTGATTAATCAAGTAGACCCTGAGCTAACATGTATATTTGTAAACTTACCTGAGACTCTTGTAAGATTTCGGGCAGCCTGTCGGCCAGCTACTCATCTAAGTCCTCCTGCAATGACGACAGCTGGGTGGAGAGGATCCGGAGGATCTCAGCAGGAATGTGGCAGCTCGTGTACTCCTCGACGAGGCAGCGTCCGGAGGATATCAAATTGCATCTTAGATTTTCTATGTACAATATTAAATCACTACATAAACTCATTGGTTACTAACTTGGATCACTTTCGAGATGCATCCTGTGTTAGAGGAATAAGAAATAAATACTTTGGTAGCTTTTTTTGTGAGAGAAAGACAATTTGGCAGCTCATGTGGTACTCTTTCAATTATATGTTGAATGGATGCAGTGTCATACAGACTAAATCTGTGTAGCATGGACATTAGGTAAAGTCAGATGGTTCTTGAGTGGATAAAAGAAATGACAAATACCACTATGAGCGATTAATCATTTCAAATTTGACCCACCAGGGGTGCCCCTCATTACCATAGAATTCTCTCTCTAGTTCTCCACCAATAGCCTCTCGGAAGGGCTACTCATGCTGGTAGATCTTCTCTTCTACGGCATAGCTCTGGACGGTGAAGCCCTTCTGGAAAAAAGGATTTGAATGTATGCAATCAGACAGAGGAGACGGAGTCGCTGGAGCAAAGGACGATGACCTCTCCACCAGACAGCCCCACCTCGTCAATAGCCCCCTTCTTGTATTACTCGAGACATCAAGAGTCCTTGGTGACAAACCCTGGATGATTCCAGCAGAGCTTGGCCATGTACTCCTCATGGGTGTGCGCCATGTCGAGCCGCTTGAAGGCCTCCCGATTCTCCCGCTCCTCGCCGCGGGAGACCACTCGAGGGTCGATGGTTATGAACTCTGGGACTTCCCGGTTGCTGAGGGGGAAGTTGATATTCGTCCAGTTGCCATAGAGGCCCACGTGTCCCTATCCTTGATTTCTGACACCCACATCCCCCACAACCACTGCCGCACATCGCGGTTCTTCCTCTTCGGTGGCAGCATGTTGATGAAGCAGCGGGAGGAGGCTGCGCCGCCACGTCCTTGGGTTGACTGCGCAGCACGATGCGTGTCCACGCTTCTAAGTGGCGGCGGGGACCTCAGACGACTGGATCCGACCATTTCGGGGGCAACGCCAGTCTATGGGAAGTGTTGGCGAGGGAGTGTGGTGGCTGCGGTGCTGGCGCGCCACGTCAATGCGGTGCGAGAGAGAGAGAGAGAGAGAGAGAGAGAGAGAGAGAGAGAGAGAGAGAGAGAGAGGCGGCACGGGTGGGGGGGGGGGTGGATTTATCCTCAGATTCAGCTGCATCTCGGTAAATATTAGCGATGGTCGATGGGAGGACTATACCTTTTTAGGTGCTAAACCAGATAAGTGTTCGGCTAGGTCTGGTTTAACTCCCTAAAACATATTTTTTACTCCATTAACCGGTTTTGAGGGATCGGGTAGAGAAGCTCTTAGATTGCTAGTGGTACATGTAGCCACGTCTACGTTAGTTTCTTTGGTGTGAATGTCATTCATAATTGTACCATATATTCTGCGCAGTTCACCACGATCTACTCATTATTTGCACTTAAAGTCAAAATGAGTAGCTCAACTTTCATTATGATTTAATTATGTTCTATTATGGTGGTGTAGTCGGATAATATATATTTGCACAGCTACTACTACACAATGATCGTAGGTCACGGCACGGTGATCGTAGGTCACGGCAGATGTAGCTTAATATTCCCAGCCCCATACAACACGGTGATCCTAGGTCACGGCAGATGTAGCTTAATATTTCAAGCCCCACACAACATGGTGCTAATTTTTGGAATCGTGTGTGGAAAAATAATACGTAATTCTAAGTTTGAATTCCATCAAGTTTGGCACTTTTAGCCGAATACGGAATACGCGTGTGGACTCATATACGGTCACTGGTCTACTGTGTATTTGTCCACTTGGCAAGATGTTGAAACGCCAGCACCAACTAGAATATAGTAAGAGACTTCATTGAGTTTTTCCATCGCCCTCTCTAATTTGGTACGTATGAATTTGACAGCTGACCAAAGATTCCATTGTCCAAGTTCAGCATCCGTTTACTTGCTGCCTGGTAGTAGTATATAGTATCCTAACGCGTGTGCGTCGTGCACAATGTCATACCCAAATGATCGGTGTCCTCGCTGAGCTCATTAAGGGTATGCGCAGTGACCCGATTAAGATAAGTTGAGTGTAAAATGCTACCCCTTCACTACAACCTACGAGCTTAGCTTAATGGTCCACCTAATGAATTACTCTAGAGGGAGAAGCAGCCCGTGCTTAGTGGTGCAGCACAAGGAACCGGAGCACCGCGTCGGTCGACCGGGGCAGGCTCAGCTGCTTCTCGGGCACGCCGTCCTTCAACGATTTACATGCCATAGCGAAGTTTTAGGATGGATTTGGTAGAATATTTTTAATTAGAGTGTTTTTGACACTACACTCTTATATTATGGGACGGAGGGAGTACTGTCTTGTTTGGTTTTTATATTCATAAGCTCGTGCGCTGTACCGGTTCTAATATACATACTTTACTTTATTGTTTCGACTGGATAATATCTCTTAATAATATATGACCCTTTTAGGCTTTTTTGCTAGTACAAGCATATGTATGTTTGCTTAGTCAGCGCATGTGGTACGTCTACTTTCGCAATATGTTCGGCATATTTTTATTATGTGTTGTATTTTTTTGATTTTTCATATTTAACTCTATCTACAGTCTTATTATAGGGATCTTATTTCGATGATGTTGTACAAGATGTAGTTAAAATCTGTGTTCCATGCTTAATGAAAAAAGAGACGTAACCAAGAGGGAAGGCAATGCACGGTCCTCACACCCTCGAGAAAAAAAATACCAGCTCTGTTGATCCCTTTGGTTGTGTAGAAATAGTATTTGTTTTAATAAGAAAACAATTAACTCTCACGTGCAGGTTATATACTCATGCACACACAGGCTGCATATTTTGTATACTCTTCAGCGAGCAGAGGGTTGAGGCTGGTATTGGTGATGTGTTGCTGGTTTTTTCTTATATAGAAGGCACCATGTGCCCGGTTTTAAATTAATAAATCCCTGAGGCGAGTACAACAAGCAATGTGGAAGAGACCATATTAAGGTTTTACACACGGCCACAACGGCAAAGACACTACTAAGTGCAAGCAGCTGCCAACAACTAGAAGCAAACGGGCCACCCTTTACGACGAGGCGTCACCATTAGCATTCGGCCTGGGGACGAAGGTCTGGGCATATAATCGTTGTAGCATCTTGATGAACTCCTCCAGGGCCGGAGTAGACTAGCTTTCATCAATGGACGCCTACTGCAAAATAATCATGGATTTAAAAAGACAGCCACCATGTTGGCGGGGTAATTTAGCATCAATCGTAAACTTATTTCGAATTAGCCAAACCTATCTGTGTTTCGACTTAGATGGCGTGACTTGCCCGTTCTAGCACTTTGAATGGCAGCAAAGTCCTCAAAGGAAAGAGGGTTCCACTCGAACCCAACATCTCTTGCATGCCACTCCACAAAAACCTAGCCAACACACATCCAAGGAAGATATGCTCATCTATTGATACATATTGAGAAGGTTTTACCAGAAGTATTGCAATAGAACCTTTTCTTGGCACTTAGACGACAATGCTCACACTACGGTACCAGTCGTAAAGTTTTTACTAGATATCAATTTAATTATCTGAATCAACAATCCTGTGTGTAGGTGAAAAAGAGATGCCAACCTCAACAACAAATTATGAAAATACACTTGACATTGTTCATAATTAATTTTCACTTACCAAGTTTTCATGATCCCACGTCAATCGGCAGGTTTGATTCGAACAAGATTTTTATTTGTTCGGCAGGCAATGCGGGACAGCAGGTTTGATTCATATAAGATGTAAATGAAGATCACTCGAATTTTATCAATGGAGTTGATACAGATAAGTACAATGTGGACCCCAGCGAGCTTATAGATCTGCTCGGTCGGAGTGTTTTGATGTAGAGGAAATTCCGAGAATACCATCAAACGATTTCAATCTTCCGAGAATGCCATCAATCTAGTCGCCGTTTTATTAATGCCATCGAACGAGTGTCATCATTCCCCAAAAGGCCACTTCCATTAGTTGACCGCTACTTGACTAACCAGTTTATATTTATTTTTTTGCGAGAAAACTTCCAATCTATTCATTTTCAATCATGGCAATACAACGAACACCAGAAATAATAAAAATTACATTCAGGTCCGTAGACCACCTAGCGACGTCTACAAGCACTGAAGCGAGCCGAAGGCGCGCCGACATCATCGCCCCTCCCTCACCGGAGTCAGGCAAAACTTGTTGTAGTAGACAGTCGGGAAGTCGTCGTGCTAAGGTCCCATAGGACCAGCGCATCAGAACAGCAACTGCCACAGATGAAGAGTAGCGTAGATCAGAAGGATCCAACCTGAAGAAAAACAAACGTAGACGAACTATGACCAGATCTGAGCAAATATACAAAGTATAGATCCGTCGGGACACACCTCCACACGCCCACCGACGATGCTAGACACACCACCGAAACGGGGACTAGGCACGGATAACCTTATTCCATCTTCAGGGAGCTGCCGCCGTCTCGTCTTCCTGAGCAGAACACAAACCCTAACAAAAGTTGAAGAAACATCTAAAACCGGAGCCATATTGGGTGGTTGACCTATTCCTACTCTTTTTCTTGTTCGCGTTTTATTTTCGCTTGTACCAATCTGATCTGATAGGGAATGCTTTTTTTTCGCTTGTAGCAACCGCTGGTTGATCCCATTTTTTGTTTTGTCGCGTGTTGCAATCGCTAGTTATCCGGTTGGGAGGACTTTAGGCTAGTTTGGCAACAAAGTTTTCTTCAAACCAAAGTAGCACAAAACTGAAGTATTTGAGTTCTTGTGAAATCAATACTGTAGTTTTTTTTATAAGGAAGTATTTCTCATTTTTTTGGAGAAGAACTCAAAGGTTCAGACTGACTTGTTACAATCACTTGAAAAGATGTCCTTTAGATCATCCGGCATTGCGCCTAGCTGGAAGAAATCTCCTCTTCTTTTAGCCCAGGCTGCCAACCAGTGAGCCACTTTGTTCTGGTCCTGCTTTGTCCATCTCACCTAGTAGGAACTGAACTTGCATAAATTTGCTTGGATGTCTGCCACTATCGGAAATAGATTTGTTTTGTTTGTTGATTCCGGATCCAGCGTCTTTACCAAAGAGATGCAGTCCACCTCGACCTGGATCGGGCCATTACAGTATTTGGCCGACTCCCTAAAGCGGGGGGAAACCCTTCATCGTCTATTGCAGGAGATTAGGGAGCCAAGCTTTCTGCTTCCTCCGCCATTTTACATGTAGGGTAACGCAGCAAAAAACAAAATTTTCCGACCTACGCACCAGCCCAGGACCACTATGGAGACTGCATACAAGGTTTGATCATTTTCGTTACCGACTCGTAGCGCAGCGGAACTAGAGTCGATGACGATCGGCGGTGCAGATCCCCGCAGCTAGGATTTACAACCTCCCAACCGCGAGGATGTACTCCCTCATCTGCCCCACGGACAGCCCTCCGGGAGGCGGTCGAACAGTCCCCCGGACGGTGTCTCGGACAGCCCTTCGGGAGGACCTTTGAAATTCGGACGGTCACTCGGACAGCCCTTCGGGAGGCACTCTCGAACAGCCCCTCGGGCACTAAGATCGAAACTACGACCTCTCTACAGAGTTGCACACATAAGGTGTCATCTATCCGGCAGGGCTTCGCCGTCCAGAACTAGTTCCCACCGGAACCCAGACAGCCTTTCGGCTCACGAAACTATTTCGCGGGGAGGGAGAGAGAAGCCAGATCATTGCAATGGCACTTGTATGTGAGAAGGGATGAGTGTGGAGGCGTGCCCCTCCACCTCTATATAGGAAATCCCAAGGGGTAGGGTGGTTTTACAAGAAACCCAAAACCCAAATGAAAAGAAGTCCTTCCAGGACCAAAGAGTGAAACCAAGGGACAAGTGGGGGCTCCATGGAGGAGCCCCCATGTGGCGGCCATCTGTAGGGCCCCTTCAAGAGGGGCCATATCCTTCCATGTCATCCCCCAAAAATATCTTGGGACAAAGCCCAAAAATAATGGCTTTCCAAAAAGTAACCCAAAAAGCACTTTCACTATTCACGACGACATTTTTCAGCGTCCGTTCGAACTGAAAATATTTATGTGGGCTTAGAACATTTCCAGTACCCACTAAAATAATTTTCAACGCATTCTGGAACAATTCAAGATTAGTGATTTTCATCTGCGAAAAGCATCTGAAGCGGTTCCGGCAGCTCCGGAACATTTCCGGTTTTTCTTACAGAAAATTCCCAAAAGTTTCCAGAATGATTCTGGCACCCTTCAAGAATTATCGGGCATGTGCCGAAACCAATTTGACTTTATGGTATCCTCTGAAACAACTTTACAGTTTCACCGAAACTCATCCGGTGTCCTCTCTGCGGAACTTTTCCGCTGTCCGAAACTTTTTTGATGTCCGAAACTTTTTCGTTGATTTTCTCTCAGACTCCCTGTCTAGTATTCAGCAGATAGATGACCCTTAAGCGTGTGACCCTATAGGTTTGGTGAAGTATAGACATGACACGGAACCCCTTCCAATCAATGATCAACATCGGAGCCGTGGACACCCATATTGACCACTATACCCACACGAATGAATATTCGAATGAACCTCCAGTTGCCGTGTGCTATTCCTGTTGCTTCGCGATATGTTACAAATACCCGAGGTGAGACATGTTGGCACTCCCGTGGATCAACAACTAGTCCACTAAGCCAGTTACCTCGTTACCGGTATTGTTCTCTTTTCTCGTTCCTGTGTTCTGGCATCCCTGTGATCAAATCACATTGTGTCTGGCCAGACGATGATGGATACCATAATACCGAGAGGGCCCAGAGATATCTCTCCATCATCGGAGGAGCAAATCCCAATCTTGAGCTATCAAGTTACTTGACATACTTTCCCATGAACCCATAAGCCGCCGTAATAGCCATCCATTTACGGATGACGTTTAACCAACCCCAAAGTTCATGAATCAAGCATGAAGAAACTCGATACTCTCATGATCTGAGGAATCATGCAAACGTTAACCATCTCTGTGTTATTAACCATTAACTCATGACGAATGTATCTCATAGAATAACATTCATTCGGATCGATTCAACACAAATGTTCTGCTAACATTGTGCCCTCAAAGTTGCTGGCATAGACATGCCCATGATCAGGAAAACAGAACCATCATGCAACACTTGAGCCAGTCATCGAGGCTTGACTAGGAATACATTTTATCGTTTATTATCCCACACGTGCACATGAGTTTCCCTCTAAGCCTCTGTTTTATTTGTAGACTCGAGAATCATTGCAGTTATAGCATGGAACATAAACATAATTATGAACAGGGATATAATCAATAACATTTATTATTGCCTCTAGGGCATATCTCCTACAGACTCCCACTTGCACTAGAGTCAATAATCTAGTTAATGCTACTGCACTTTACACCTGTGGCACACCATTGTAAATATGCTTCGCATGTGGTATAGCCTGATGTCCAACGGATCTGACGACTTCAGCTCCGTGTGTATCTTTGCGTATCCTCGCGTTTTACGCTTTCACAAAATTCATATTTTGTGTGGATTTGGCTCTGTATGTATGTGAATCACAGGTCGAACCTGGATTCCTCAGACTGAGTTATGTAGCAACACTTGCAGTAGGTCCCATGACAAAAGCCATCTTGGAACCATACTAAGTTCAGAATGAACTATATGATTCAACATCTTCTTTGTCGCTTTTAAAAGCGGCAACATACTTTGCCTCTGTTATAGAATTCGCCACAGTAACTTGTTTGGAACAATTTCCAACTACCGTGCCACCATATTGTGTATTGCACAAAACCCTTAACTTAAATCAAAAATTGCATGGAGCATTGATGAAGACTGCTTCGATGTAATCTTTTACAACGAACTCTTCATGATCTCCGCTTGCGAGAAAACTTGTCATCAGTGCTACTTTAGTACTCAATGACCCTTTTTCACGTTTGTCCCATGATCAGTACTTTTGATACTTTGGTTCTATACTCGCAACAAACTTTGGGAGTATTGGACATATCTGGTTTGTTTTTACATACCATGGAATACAAGATTAATCCAAACACAAGAGTGTGTGGAATCTCCATCATGTATTTTGCTCATCAGTGTTTTGGGACACCGAGTCTTGCAAAAACTCTTTCCATGTGACTTCGGCAAGAATCACTCCTTGACGTTTTTAATGCTAAAAAGTTTTAGCATTTTATCAATATGTATCTTTGCTCAGCCCCATTAGGTAAATCTATCTTCATAGATCATCATGCCTAATATAAAGGCTATTTAGCCAAGCACTTCATCGAAAAACTATTTTCAAATGAAGTCCTAATTCGTGTCAAGAAATTTATTTCCAATTAACAATGTGTCACGCACACAACGTTTTTATTTTAGAAATTTAATTATGCTCCCACTTACTTTCTTGAATCATAAGCATCTTCGTTACCCATTGATGAAGTCAAACCCCTTTGACAATTTCATCAAAACACGAAGATTCCAACTCCATTTTGCTCTCTTCTGTCCATTGCTGGAACTCTGAAGTTTGCATACTTACTAGCATCCTCTGGATTGACAAAATACCTTGGACTATAACACATGCAAGTCTTTGGTTTTATTTCCATCAGATGAAAATCCTTTTGTCATCCTTTGTTTCATATCTCATGATTGAAATATGTATTAATTGCTAGTTCAACCCGAACCGACTTTAAGCATCGCTACGATGAAACAACCTCATCGTAGTCAACTCCTTGAACTTGTTATTGCAACAAGTCGAGCTTTATGGATAAAACATTTTTATCCGTGTCAATTTTAAGTTCCATAAATATTCGTTAGACTCTAAGTCTTCCGAAAGGTGTATCAAGGTTTTAATCTTGAATCACATATATGGAAACTAACTCGGGTTCTATTGGCTTTAGCCAATTCCGGAGTCAGGGCCCATCAACGCTTCCTTGTGTATTGTAGGTATATTGTTGTCTAACAACAATATCTCGTTTGCGCACCTGAGAGGTTTGCACGAGCTTTTGCCTACGTGGTTCAGCTGCAAGTTCGACCGAAGTCCATACATTTTATTGTAGAGACTTCCGTATCAGTCGCAGTAGGAAACTCTGGAATTACTTCCAAGGTCTCTTTTCTTTGATCTGATGACGAAGATAATGTTTATCTTGTCGAGTTGCACTATTCTCCCACTCACCTTTTTGAAAGAACCATTTTCTTTAAAAAGCATACCGTCCTTAGTGGCAAACCTATTTGCCTCGGCATAGTGAGGGAGGAATACCCAATATTTTGGGATAACTTACTCAAATCAATATCTCTCATAATTGATTGTGAGTGATACAAGATCCACATTTCAATTCAACACCATTGATGTGGACATCACTGATGACGAGAATTTCAATTTGGTGGGCAAACATGCCGATCACATCTCTATGTGACTCCTGTTCATCTTTCGATGGGCGTGTTCCGAGCTCAGGACGATCAAGCCAGAGCGTCAAGACAACCAAGTGATCTTGCTGCGAGGTCGACCTCACCCGCCCCTCACATTCTCTAATCATTCGTACCCATGTGGACATGGTGCACCCCGAAAAGTTAGGTGCGTGATGGTGCTACACTTGGGAGAACAATAACTACTTGATATTTTTGTGAGAGATCACCCTAATAAAAGCGCACACGCGCTCCAAGAAGGGTGCATCATAAGGGATAAACATCTCAGGCAATTCATAATAGCATGATATGGTATAGCCCTTTCTGACAGAGAACTCTTGTATTTCTTCGTCTTCGGCATTCGCGATGGTGTTCACCTTCGCGAAGATTGCCACCACCTTGTCGATGCACCAGATAATATAGCTATCTCTATAGCTAATAAAATAATGCATTACAACAAGGTTGACACGCAGGTCTTTTAAAGTGCAATCATGTGGCTCCAGCCATCATGCCAAATCATGACACGCAGGTCATGTTAATCAATTTACATCATATAGTCATCTCATACATAATCAAATTATTATGAGCACTGCTATACCACATCATATGCACATGCAAAACCCTCCTGCAAAACCAAGTTAGATGCCTCTAATCGGTTCATGCAAAAACTTGTTTTACGTGGCTTCTAAGGTTTCAACCAAATCGCAGCTACCAACGTTCATCATCAAGCATGATTATCCAAGTTGCTAGATTAACAATGCGGGGTGTATGAAACACGAGATAATAAAATCTCGAGCCCCATACTGAACTTCATCATACGTATGACCCCCGTGCAGATCATATCTGCATTGCCCTTTCGTCTACGAAACATCCATCTTTCTTTAACTATGGTGGAACCCAAAGAACTGTTAGCACTCCGTTGATCTGTCAATCAGCATACTCAGAAGAAGCATGAAAGGATCGCGGATTGCCAGAACTTTGTGAGATTCCACCATGCCATCAAGATCAGGATTATGCAAATTCAAGGGAAGCAATAGGAACATCGGGTAACAGATTTCATCTGCTACCCGCACAAATAATTTTCAGTAATAGAACTCATCTACTACCTAATTATATTGTGCAACACCCATACATCTCTATGTATTCTAGATCGCAACCTGCATCTACGCATAGCACGGCTCATGATGCCACTGTAGGGTAACGCAGCAGAAAACAAAAAAATTCTGACCAACGCACCAGCCCAGGACCACTATGGAGATTGCATACAAGGTTTGATCATTTTCGTTACCGACTCGTAGCGCAGCGGAAGTAGAGTCGATGACGATCGGCGGTGCAGATCCCCGCAGCTAGGATTTACAACCTCCCAACCGCGAGGATGTACTCCCTCATCTGCCCCACGGACAGCCCTCCGGGAGGCGGTCGAACAGTCCCCCGGACGGTGTCTCGGACAGCCCTTCGGGAGGACCTTCGAAATTCAGACGGTCACTCGGACAGCCCTTCGGGAGGCACTCTCGAACAGCCCCTCGGGCACTAAGATCGAAACTACGACCTCTCTATAGAGTTGCACACATACGGTGTCATCTATCCGGCAGGGCTTCGCCATCCAGAACTAGTTCCTCTTTATATAGTGGTGGAAGGGGTGAGTGGGGCTGAAATTCAGCCCACAAAACATGCACCCACCAAACAAGGAAAACATGTTCCCACCAAACATGAAGAAAACATGTTCCCTTGTCCATGGTGTTCCCCCATGGGGCCCCACCTTCCTCCCAACACTTTCCACCATTTGTGGGGGCTGCCCCCCACCATGGGGGCCCCCCAAACATCTTTGTCCAGCCACAAGGGGCTGCCCCCTCAAGGGGGGGCGCCCCCAAAACAGCCCCCACGATCCGTGGGATCTTGTCCCCTCACGCTGGGACAAGATGTTTTCCGCGACTATTACTTCTGAAAAATTCCAGAAGGTCCCAGAACATTTCCGGCACCCTCTAAAATTATCTGGATGTGCTCCAAAACATTTCCAGTATGGTGGTTTAATTTAAAACCATCTTCGTTTACCCTGTAAACAATTCCGGCAGCTCCGAAACATTTTTTTCGGTTTTTTCTCCGGAAAAATCCCAGAAATTGCCAGACCAATCTAGCAACCTCCAAAATGTTCCCGGTGCTTGCCGAAACCTTTTTGGATCAATGGTTTTATCCGAAACAACTTTTCGGTTTTACCGAAACTTTTTCGGTGTTCTCTCCGGAACTTTTCCGTTGTCTCTGAAACTTTTCCAGTGACTTTCTCTCGGACTCCTAGTCTAGTATTCAGCAGATAGATGACCCTTAAGCGTGTGACCCTATAGGTTCGGTGAAGTATAGACATGACCGGAACACTTTCCGATCAATGATCAGCATCGGAGTCGTGGACACCCATATTGACCCCTATACCCACATGAATGAATATTCGAGTGAACCTCCAGTTGCCGTGTGTTATTCCTGTTGCTTCGCGATATGTTACAAATACCCGAGGTGAGACATGTTGGCATTCCCGTGGATCAACAACTTGTCCACTATGCTAGTTACCTCGTTACCGATATTGTTCTCTTTTCTCGTTACCGTGTTCCTGCATCCCTGTGATCAAATCACATTGTGTCTGGCCAGACGATGATCGATACCGTAACACCGAGAGGGCCCAGAGATATCTATCCATCGCCGGAGGAGCAAATCCCAATCTTGAGCTATCAAGTTACTTGACACACTTTCCCATGAACCCGTAAGCCGTCGTAATAGCCACCCATTTATGGATGACGTTTAACAAACCCCAAAGTTCATGAAGAAGCAAGCATGAAGAAACTGAACATCTCATGGTCCAAGGAATCATGCAACACTTAACCATCTCTGTGTTATTAACCATTAACTTGTGACGAATGTATCTCATAGCATAACATCAATCGGGTCGATCAACACAAGTGTTCTCCTAACATTGTGCCCTCAAAAGTTGCTGGCATAGACATGCCCATGATCAGGAAAACATAACCATCATGCAACACTTGAGCTAGTCTTAGAGGCCAGACTAGGAATACATTTTATCGTTTATTATTCCACACGTGCATATGAGTCTTCCTCCAAGCCTCGTTTTATTTGTAGACTCGAGAACCATAGCAGTTATAGCATGGAACATAAACCTAATTATGAACAGGGAGATATATAATAGTATTTATTATTGCCTCTAGGGAATATCTCCTACAGTCTCCCACTTGCACTAGAGTCAATAATCTAGTTAATGCTAATGCACTTTACACCTATGGCACATTGGTGTAAAATATGCTTCGCATGTGGTCTAGCCTGATGTCCAACGGATCTGACAACTTCAGCTCCGTGTGTATCTTTGCATATCCTCGCATTTTCACGCTTTCACAAAATTCATATTTGGTGGACTTGGCTTGTATGTATGTGAATCACAGGTCGAACCTGGATTCCTTAGACTGAGTTTATGGAGCAACTACCTGCAGTAGTGTCCCATTGACAAAAGCCATCTTGGAACCATACTAAGTTCATGAATGAACTATATGATCAACATCTTCTTTGTCATTTTTAAAAGCGGCAAAGTACTTGTCCTCTGTTATAGAATTCGCCACAGTAACTTGTTTGGAACAATTTCCAACTACCGTGCACCCTATTGTGTATTACACAAAAAAACCCCTTAACTTAAATCGAAAATCGCATGGAGCATTGATGAAGACTGTATCGATGTAACCTTTTACAACGAACTCTTCATGATCTCCACTTGCGAGAAAACTTGTCATCAGTGCTACTTTAGTACTCAATGACCATTTTTCACTATTGTCCCATGATCAGTACTTTTGATCACTTTGGTATCTATACTCGCAACAACTTTGGAGTATTGGACATATCTGGTTGGTTTTACATAGCATGGAATACATGATTAATCCAAACACAAGAGTGTGTGGAATCTCCCTCATGTATTTTGCTCATCAGTGTTTTTGGGACACCGATTCTTGCAAAAACTCTTTCCATGTGACTTCGGCAAGTATCATTCCTTGACGTTTTTAATGCTAAAAGGTTTTAGCATTTTGTCAATATGTATGTTTGCTCAGCCCCATCAGGTAAATCTATCTCCATAGATCATCATGCCTAATATCAAGGCTATTTAGCCCAGCACTTCATCGAAAAAACTATTTCAAATGAGTCCTAATTCGTGTCAAGAAATTTATTTCCAATTTAACAATGTGTCAAGCACACAAGGTTTTTAGAAATATTTTATGCTCCCACTTACTTTCTTGAATCACAAGCATCTTCGGTACCATTGATGATGTCAAACCCCTTTGACCATTTCATCAACACACGAAGATTCCAACTCCATTTTGCTCTCTTCTGTCCATTGCTGGAACTCTGAAGTTTGCACACTACCTAGCATCCTTGGAATGACAAAAACCTTGGACTGTAACACATCAAGTCCTTGGTTCATTTCCATCAGATGAAATCATTTGTCATCCATGTTTCATATCTCATGATTTGAAATATGTATTAATTGGTAGTTCAACCCGAACCGACTTTAAGCAGAGCTACGGTGAAACATCCCCGTCGTAGTCAACTTCTTGAACTTGTTATTTCAACAAGTCGAGCTTTATGGATAAAACATTTTTATCCGTATCAGTTTTAGTTCCATAAATATTCGTAGACTCTAAGTCTTCCGAAAGGTGTATCAAGGTTTTAATCTTGAATCAGTTTATGGAAACTATCTCGGATTGTATTGGCATTTAGCCAATTCCGGAGTCAGGGCCCATCAATGCTTCCTTGTGTATCGTAGGTATACTGTTGTCCAACAACAATATCTTGTTCTGCCACCTGGAGGTTTGCACAAGCCTTGCCTACGTGGTTCAGCTGCAAGTTCGACCGAAGTCCATAAATTTTATTGTAGAGACTTCCGTATCAGTCGCAGCAGCAGGAAACTCTGAATTACTCCAAGGTCTCTTCCTTTGATCTGATGATGAAGATACTATTTATCTGTCGAGTTGCACTATTCTCCCATCACCTTTTTGAAAGAACCATTTTCTCAAAAGCATACCGTCCTTTGTGGCAAACCTATTTGGCGGTATAGTGAGGGAGGATACCCATATTGTGGATAACCTACAAAGTAGCACTTGTCTGATTTGGAATAGGTCTGTAACCTTTTACACAAGCCCCATATTCAAATGTTTAAGAAAAGATATAACATGGTTGGGGCGTACCATAGCATGGCGTCATTTCAAAGACCGATGGAGCCTTTCAGTGTAAAAGCCGTAGTCTCTAAAGCATCACTTTAAAAGGGATAATGACATATTATTTATGTCCTCTTGATCTACCATGTCATAAATGGTTCGATTACATCTTCAAGGACTCCACTTGAGTGGTGTTCCGGAGGTGAGGTGAAGTTATGAAACCCCTTCACAAACTCATCAGACATTCGCTAAACTTGTAACTCAAATTTTCCTTTCTGCAATCGAATGTGTAGAAACATAATTTTCTTGTTACAATAACTTCTACTTCATTTTTGAAACCTTATGAATGATTTCAAAATAAGACTTACGTCTCATCATAGTAAATATCCATATATCTACTTGAGTCATTTTTTGAAGGTAGAAAAATCCACTGTTTGCCAACAACATTTATCGGACTACATACATCAAAATGTATGATCACCAATAAGTTCTTTGCTGTTCCTTATGGCCTGTGGAACGGTATTTCAGTCACTTCACTTTGGAGGAAAGTCAAGGTCAGATGATTCAAATAAAACGACTTTAAAATCCATCATAATGGAATTATTCATGCGGGTTTCTCCAATGGACCAAATGCAGAGCCACACTTGTGTGGTATTCTCTTAGTCTTACGACATTTAGCGTCAGTGTTAGGATGTAATTTACTATCAATATTCATAACATACATCCATTTGGATGGAAGATGGCCTTTCATGTTATTCATAATACTGAACAAAATTGTTGTTTTTATGAAAAAACTCTTTGCAACAAACATTGTGCAAATGGGTAGAGTGTGAAACTCTAAAATGAATTATGAAAGTAAACAGAGGTAATATATTTATCAACATTCATAACAACATCTCATTCATAATGAAAGTATGGCCCTTATGTTATTCATAAACAACGAACATCAAAAGTTCTCTTATGAACAACCTTCTTGCAAGATACCTTATGCAAAGGGCTAGAGTGTGTGAAACTCTAAAAGAGATTATGAAAGAAATACATACGGGAATACACCGATGGAAGGTATAGTATAACATTACTATCTTCCTGCGTCTATCTCAAACCTCTTCTGGCTAGTCTTTAGGCCAGTAGTAGTTCTTACATCGCAGTTGAAACAGAGCAATCGAGGGGGCCAGCGGGGGATCTTTGTGGATTAATCAACAAGA
>CM022300.1:4354436-4371936 GCA_011799875.1 Thinopyrum elongatum | reverse complement strand
CTATCTGATCCAGATATCCTTGGGCAAGATCTCCGGTAGTAGTTCCGGAACACATCGACGGCCAGATCGAGGAGGACCGATCAAACAGAGTGTTGCCGTGATGCGATAAGAGCAAAAGGCCGCAGACACACTCTGCCTCCACCACAAAAACAAATCATGTTGATTGGGGTTTCTGCTTTGTTTTGGTCCATTTGGAAATGTAGAAATAATATTGTGTTTAGATCTAAAAGCTTTTGTGATCCCATGATAATTGTCCGAAGATTATGCAACTGGATTATTGACTGGACTGTTTTGCAAAAAAAAAAAAAAAATACGCAGAGCAAAAACTGTTGATGCTGGGAGCAAAAATAATAGAGCGGGTGGCAAGTGAAATAGACCGAGCATCACAGGGATGGAGGCCAGGACTGAAAAGACTGGGTTGCTAAAAATGGATCTCTTTTTCCTCAATGGCGCTCTGGGGGGTTGTGGTTTTGCTTTGCTATTTCCCTTTTGATTAGTTTAGCTATGAGCCTGAGATGATGGTTTCAGAAGCTGCATGTAATAGGGCCTGGTAGACTTATGCTCCCCCTGCTATGGTTTTCTTTTTTCTTCAACTGGGTTAGCTAGCAGTATGACGAACCTGTCTAGCAGTGTGGCTACATGACTTTGTTCTGCGACGGTTGGTTTCGTCAATGAAATCGGAGGGAAACCCCCTCTTTTAATCAAAAATATATGAGGCTGAAAATCGATACACATGAATCAGCATGGTGCTCATTTATATATTTGGTCCGTGAAATAGCATGGCTCTAAATAAAACTTAAATTCAGGTAAAAAGTAACTTCACATTCATTTAGTGGAGGTCATCTCTCTCAAGTACCACATTCACATATAAATACTCCAGCCATATGTGGAAGTGGATCGGTGGAGTGAAGTGAGGCTAGCTAGGTGGGAGAAAGAGGATGATGGAGATTGGAGAGCTTAAAAATTCATGTGCTATGTGTTCAGATTAGTTCAGCATTCTAAAGTTTAGATGGGAGTGGGAGGTATCAAGAATAATAGGTCAACTCCACCAGCACTTGAACGGATGTATTTCTCCGAACAGTTTCCCCAAGTATTTCATCCCCCGTGTCGCCACTGTCTCTCCCGGGGATCGTGCACTAATAGAAAAAGGCCCATTTGTCCCGGTTCATAAGGCCCATTTGTCCCGGTTCTGGAACCGGGACTAAAGCCCAACACCTTTAGTCCCGGTTCGCTTACGAACCGGGACAGATGGGGCTCCACGTGGCCGCTGCGGCGAGCCCAGGCAGGAGGGCCTTTAGTCCCAGTTGGTAACACCAACCGGGACCAAAGATCATCCACGTGTCAGCAGCTCAGGAGCTGGGGTTTTTTGTTTTTTTTTTTAAGGGGGGGGGGGGTTTGGGGGTTTTGTAGGGTTAATTTAGGGGTTTCATATATTGTGTTAGCTAGCTAATAGCTAGAGAGAAGTGTCATCTCTTATCTCCGTGCTTGGTCGACGCTACGTACTATACATATAGAGAGGACTCGACACGCTAGCTAGTAAGCAAATGAAGGAAACCATTAAGTACACAAGATCGTCATGAACATGTACAGAGAGAAGTGATCGACCTCCTCCTTCTCCGAGAGATTGGTCGAACAACAAGTTTTCGTATATCTATCCGACGCTACTAGCTACATATATACAATAAAAGATTCCTAACATCTGATGTCAAGTTCCACGTGGTATTCTCCGGCTAGATTGATGACGTGGTCAAGAAAGAATCCCGCCAATTCCTTTTGAATTGCCTTTATGCAATCTTGTGGCAGGAGTTCATCCCGCATCTGCCACATCTAATTTGAAGAAGGGGGTCAATACATATATATGAATGAAACTCAACACAAATGATGGTAATAAAAAAATTTGTGAATATTATTGCTTACGCACTTCATATTGTTTTTCAGAGTAGCCCCGCTTGGAGGTCGTCGCGTTGTAGATGTACTCGCAAATGTAGTATCCACAAAAATTATTCCCGCCTTCCTGCCACAACCACTTTACGAGAAATAGAGGTCAATCAAACTGATAATCAAGCATTATAAATGGTATTGATGAAACTAGCTAGAATCAATGGGAGATGCGCGGAACTAGCTAGTAGTACTTACTTTCGGGTGTGTAAATCGCAGCTCCCCCGGCAGTCCCGGAGCTTCTGCGATGAACACTTTTCAAACCCTGTGAGACAAAGAAAATAATTACTTGATATCAGGAAATGAACAAAGTTGCCGATATGGTGCGATAATGATCGATTGAACTTACTTTTGGAGCATTTCAGTCATGGCCGCATACTCCTTGGGATCTTTTCGTCTTGAGTCTAAGACGGTTACTAGTCCCTGCTCAAGCTTAATCTCTAGGAGAATAAAGTGGAAGCTGCGCACGCATGCATAACTCATCAATTACATTACTATAACCTCGAGTAATAAGGGAAACCGAATATGCAGAAGACAGTAACACTCACTTGAAGTTGTAAGGAAAGAGTATTTTATCTTTGTTTTGATTTTTAAGCAATAATTGTAGCAAGTTGGCCTTGGTTTCTTTCGCACTATATGTAATCGTCCATTCATCTATGAGATATGTGTTAATGAACCCAATATCATAGATTTGTGCATTTCTGCATTCGACGATCTTCAATCTGCATAATATAGCGAGGTTAATTATATATACATGCAATGAAAGAGTTGAGCTATATATAGAGACTTAATTACAGAAGTATAGTACTTACGGACAGTAGCAAGTGATGATTATTTTATCGAGGTCCTTTTGATTGAAAAACTGGAAGAACTCCTCAAATGGAATAGATATCAGATCAATTCCAATGAGGTCGTGCTCCTCTTTAACTCTGAGCGTCAAAATATCCTTCCCAGACATGCAGGTAATCTTCGCATCATCGTTGTTAGAGGAGGATCACCAGGTCTGACGAGAGGCTTCCCGTACTGGTATTTGTGTTCGTCCACCTCCATTGTATCAAAATGTGCATCGTCGGGCAGGTAATCAGCAGGATTGGTACCGGGCACCATCCCCGGCAGATTTGCGACGATATCGCTAGACACCTTGAGCGGGGGGCATGATTGGTTTGCCTGTTCGCCGAGCTGGGGAATTTTGTTCCCACTTCTTCGTTCTTGTAACCTTTTGTCACTTGAAGTAGTTCCCGACCGGCGCGCTCCTTGCACTGCCTTTTTAAGAGCGCGGGTATGGTTGTCATCCGGCGGAGGCGGTGGTGGTCGCTTCAGGTTCTTCACAGTGCGCTTCAATTTCACCGGATCTATCTTCTCCTCCGGAGGTGGATTTTTCTTTGCAAAAAAGTCCTTCACTTGGGCTTGACAGATCTCCTTGTTTTCCTCCTCGGTCATCTCGTATGGTAACTTCTCTAGAGGCGTGAGAGTCGGACCGAATCTGTATTGCCTCCCGCCTCTGACTGTACTGCTAGACGCCGGAGTAGCCGGAGCGGCTGCGGCTGTCTTCCTTTGTTGCTTACGAGGCAGAGAAGGAGGTGGAGTGCTACGACGCGCCGGAGCAGCCGGAGCGGCGGCGGCTGTCTTCCACTGTTGCTGACGAGGTGGAGAAGGAGGCGGGCTTCTCGGACGCGCCGGCGCAGGCGGAGAAGGAGGCGGAGTGCCGCCACGCGCCGGAGCAGCCGGAGAAGGAGGCGGAGTGCCGCCACGCGCCGGAGCAGCTGGAGAAGGAGGCGGGCTTCTCGGACGCGCCGGAGCAGCCGGAGAAGGAGGCGGAGTGCCGCCACGCGCCGGAGCAGCCGGAGAAGGAGGCGGAGTGCCCTGATCACTCGCCGGAGGAGGAGGCGGAGTGCACTGACTCGCCGGAGGAGGAGGCGGAGGCGTCCAGTTCGGAAGGTTGATGAGCTCCTTCCGCCATAGACATGGAGTCTTCAGAGCAAGATCCAGCTGAGTCTCCCCTTCACCGGTAGGGTGGTCATGCTCGAGCTCCTCAAATCCCTCCGTTATTTCATCGACCATCACAACAGCATAGCCTTCTGGAATCGGAAGGCAGTGAAAAGTTGCGCCGGGTTGAGGAGGTGCAACAGAGCCGACAGCCGCCTTGACTTTGAGGTGCTGCCATTGCGCCATAAGGTGGCAATCTTGTGCCTCCGTGATAGCATCCACGGGGTAGCTGCGAGCCGTGAAGTCAGGCTGCTGAAGGAGCTCGGTGGAAGCCACGCTGCTTCTCCGCTGAGATGGAGGGGTAGCTTCTGGGGTAGCTCTGGCAGGTCGCTGGCTCTGAACTAGTAGTGCTTGTTCCTCTAGCGCTCGTACCCTTGCATTCAGCTTTTGCAGTTCGGTCTGCTCCACTTTCCTCCTCCTCTCCCGGGTTTTGTAACTGCCTGCGCTAGGAAACCCAACCATCCACGCAACGGAGCCTGCCGTGCCTTGTGTTTGTCCTAGGTGCTCAGGATTCCCGAGGGCCTGTGTGAGCTCATCGTTCTCTCTGTCGGGAACGAACGTCCCTTCCTGCGCTGCGGCGATATACTTCTGAAGCTTCTTGACGGGTATTTCAAGTTGCTCCTTCGTCCAACGGCACTTCCCTGTTTCAGGGTCCAAGGTTCCCCCAACCCCGAAGAACCAAGTCCTTGAACGGTCTGGCCAGTTCAATGTCTCTGGTTCGACCCCTTTATCAAGCAGGTCCTTCTCAGCCTTGTCCCACAACGGCCGGGCTTTGAGGTAGCCACCTGACCCCGTGCGATGGTGATGCTCCTTCTTTGCAGCATTTAACTTGTTTGTCGCTGACATCTTCTTACTCTTCTCCGATGTCTTGTGGGCCACAAATGCGGGCCAGTGATCTCTTATCTTCTCAAATCGGCCGGTGAATTCTGGAGTCTTCCCTTTGTCGACAAACGTTGATTTCAACTCATTCTTCCACCTCCTGAATAGATCTGCCATCTTCTTAAGAGCATGAGCCTTGACCAATGGCTCGATAACTGGCTTATCCGGATCCTCCTCTGGTGATAGGGTGAAATTTGCCTTCAGCGCTGTCCAAAGATCATCTTTCTGTCTATCGTTGACAAAAGACACTTGAGGGTCTTCGCTCTTAGGCTTATTCCATTGGTGGATGCTGATCGGGATCATGTCCCTAACAAGAACCCCGCACTGAGCAGAAAATGCTTACTTGTTCCGGCTGGGTTCAATCGGTTGGCCATCGCCCTTGATTGCTGTGATCATGAACCTTTCATCCTGGCGCAACCTTTTCTTCGGGCCTCGTCTCGTTACCGAAGTTTGGCTCGATTCGGAGGGCTAGAAAAGAAGAAAGAAGAGAGTTAATATGTGTACATACCAAAACAATTAATGCATCAATTAGCTAGTCAGCACACGCTTAATTAATATATATACCTCGCTGGACTTTGCAACATCTCCTTCCTCTGTTCGCTCACCGGAGCAGTCATCACGGTCGCCTTCTTCCACCGGCATTCCGTCACCGGAGCCATCATAATCATGTCCTTCCACCTCCATTGTTCGATCACCGGAGCCTGCTTCACCCTCTCCTTCTAGACCATCGGTGTCATTGAGAAACGACAAGACATCACCTCCGCCGAGGATTATGTCCCCCAACAACTGTTCTGCTTCGATGTCTCGGTGCTCCATAGTTTCTGCAAATATTACAACATGGCAATTAATATACAAACATGACAGATGGATATATTAGTGCAAACGTAGACCTAGCTAGCTCGACGCTTCTACGGTTTGGGGTGGCCTCGACAACGCTTCTAGGGTTTGGGGTGGCCTAGG
This sequence comes from Thinopyrum elongatum, assembly GCA_011799875.1. Lineage (NCBI taxonomy): Eukaryota > Viridiplantae > Streptophyta > Magnoliopsida > Poales > Poaceae > Thinopyrum > Thinopyrum elongatum. The sequence goes on along the minus strand of CM022300.1, from coordinate 4,366,173 downwards.
CAACGCTTCTAGGGTTTGGGGTGGCCTCGATAACGCTTCTAGGGTTTGGGTCGGACCGCCTCTCTCATGAATGTCCGACGTCCGGACCGACAAGGGATTTAACAAAATGACGCCATTCTGGATGTGCAGAAAATGGTCCATATTTTTTCTGATCTCATCTACCCTTCTATATGTCACGTTGTCTAGTGTCAAAGAATTCAAGAAAACCATGACTTCATCATTAGCCAGAAATGCCAGGCGTATAATGGTACGAAGCTCTTCAAAGTTGTTTTGGAACGGAGTTCCCGATAGAATAATTCGCTTTTTGGTACAAAGTTCAGCAAGAGCCTTCCGAATATCGCTATTTGGAAGGCCTTTGCTGAAATTTATACCAAAAAGTGAATTATTCTATCCGGAACTCCGTTCCAAAACAAGTTTGAAGAGCTTCGTAGCATCATACGCCTGTTACTTCCGGCTAATGATGAAGCCATGGATTTCTTCAATACTTTGACAGACAACGTGACATATAGAAGAATATATATATAGATGAGATCAGAAAAAAATTGGATCAACTTGTGCACATCCATAATGGGGGCATTCTTGATAAATCTATATATGTCAAAATTCAAACTTTGACATATGATCAAACTTTGACATATGATCATGTGGCGCCCCCGGCTCGATCGTACACTAATCATGCACGCAAACGTGTACGATCAAGATCAGGGACTCACGGGAAGATATCACAACACAACTCTAAAACATAAATAAGTCATACAAGCATCATAATACAAGCCAGGGGCCACGAGGGCTCGAATACAAATGCTCGATCATAGACGAGTCAGCGGAAGCAACAATATCTGAGTACAGACATAGGTTAAACAAGGTGCCATAAGATGGCTAGCACAAACAGGGATACAACAGATCGAATAGGCGCAGGGCCTCCTGCCTGGGATCCTCCTAACTACTCCTGGTCGTCGGCGTCCTGGACGTAGTAGTAGGCTCCGCCCTGGTGGTAGTAGTCGTCGTAGGTGGCGTCTGGCTCCTGGGCTCCAACATCTGGTTGCGACAACCAGCAAGAAGGGAAAGGGGGAAAGGAGGGGGAAAGCAACCGTGAGTACTCATCCAAAGTACTCGCAAGCAAGGATCTATACTGCATATGCATGGTATATGTGTAAAGAGGCAATATCGGTGGACTGAACTGCAGAATGCCAGAATAAGAGGGGGATAGCTAGTCCTGTCGAAGACTACGCTTCTGGCAGCCTTCATCTTGAAGCAATAGAAGAGATTAGTTGGAAGTTAACCAAGCAACAACGTATAGCATAATCCTACCCGTCGATCCTCTCATCGCCACCATGCGAGAGAGCGACCACCGGGTTATATCTGTCACTTGTAAGGGTGTGTTTTATTAAGTATCCATTTCTAGTTGTCATGAGGTCGGAATACAACTCCGGGTCGTCCTTTTACCGAGGGACACGGCTATTCGAATAGATAAACTTCCCTGCAGGGGTGCACCACATATTCCCCAACACGCTCGATCCCCTTTGGCCGGACACACTTTCCTGGGTCATGCCCGGCCTCGGAAGATCCACACGTCGCAGCCCCACCTAGGCTCAACAGAGAGGTCAGCACGCCGGACTAATCCTAGGCACTCTGGGGTCTGGGCCCATCGCCTAGTGCGCTCCTGCACGTTGCGTACGCGGCCGCGAGCAGACCTAGCAACCCACACGATCACGGCGGTTACGTTATCGCGGTCCAACACGGCGCGCGCCGCTCAGTCGCTGACGTCAAGAAGGCTTCAGCTGATACCACGACGCCGGGATACCCATAACTACTCCCGCGTAGTTGGTTAGTGCGTATAGGCCAGTGGCCAGACTCAGATCAAATATCCAATCTCGTTAAACGTGTTATTATGAGATCACCGCGGACGACGACCAGGGCCAGGCCCACCTCTCTCCTAGGTGGTCACAACCTGCCCTGCCGCTCCACAACAAAGAGTCACTTAGGGGGCCGTCGAGGAGGCCAATCCTTTCCGCCCCCATTCGTGAATCACCTGCGGGTGCTCCTCGAGCCGACCCGACTTTAGTATCCATCTGATGTCACATGTAATAAGTAGTATACATATCCGCAATCGCCACCCGTGGCGAGCACGGCCCAATAATGTAGCATAGCAGACAGACGAGAATGTAGGGCCACTGATGACAAACTAGCATCCTACACTAGGCATTTAGGATTGCAGGTAAGGTATCAACAACAGTAGCAACAATGACAGGCTATGCAGCAGAATGGGATTAACCGAAAGCAGTAACAGGCTACACTACTCTAATGCAAGCAGTATAGAGAAGAATAGGCGATATCTGGTGATCAAGGGGGGGGGGGCTTGCCTGGTTGCTCTGGCAAGTAGGGGTCGTCAACAACGTAGTCGGTCGGGGCACCAGCAGCTGCGTCGGTCTCGTAGTCTACCGAAGAGAAGAGGGGGAAGAAACAGTAAACACACGGCAATGATGCAACAGGGATGCATGACATGTCTAAACGCAGGGCCAGGGTGAAATACAGCCTAACTAAGCGATTTAGTTAATTTAGGAATTTATTCGGATTTATTTAATTAGGGTTGGACACTATTCATTTATTGAAATCGGTCTAATTGTTCAACGTTCTCATAGCTGCGGGCATCTGACGGGAATACGGAGGATGTATTCGGGTTCGTATCGTCGTTCTGAGCAAGTTTCATGTATAAAATATTTTCATCGGAGTTACGGTTTATTTAATATGATTTTCTAAAGTTTTTATTAATTTCTGAAATTTTAATTAATTATTTAATTCAACATTATCCGAAACAGTGATTGATGACGTCAGCATGACATCATGCTGACGTCAGCAGTTAATTAAGTTAATTACTAATTACTGTTTAATTAACACTAATTAGTTAATTAGATTAACCTAATCAGGATTAATTAACTAATTAATTAACTAATTAATTAATTAATTATTTTATTTATTTTAATTATTTATTTTTATTTTTATTTTTATTTTTTTCTTAAAATCGTTTCTGGGGGGCCCACTGGACAGTGGCACAGCCGGACACGTCCGCGCTGTGCCCGTCCAGAGCCGGACGCGTCCGCGCGGTAGGGGGTTCAACGCGCGCGCGCGCACGCACTGGCCGAGGCCAGGGTGCGGTGGCCGGCCGGGGGTGGCGGCGAGGGCCAGAGGCCGGAGCGGGGCGCGCCGGCCGTGGCCGGTGGAGAGGCGGCCGCGGGGAGGAGCGCTGGGGGCCGGCGCCGGCGTGCGGCGTGCGGGCGGGCGGCGTGCTCGGCGAGGGCGCGCGGAGGCGAGGCAGGGGCCGGAGCGCGTGCGCGTGCACGGGGCAGGGGAGGGGGAGGCCTGGGGCCTCACCGAGATTCGCAGGGACGGGGCAGCGGGCTCGAGCTCGTGGAGGGGGGTCGGCGACGGGGTCGAGGCGGGGCGTCGGCGGAGTCCGGCGAGGCGGCGAGGTCCAAGGGCGACGGCGGTCCGCGACGGCGTCGGTGTCGAGGCGGAGACGGGGCGCGGGCGGGCGCGTCGGGGCGGCGCGGGGCTCGGGCCAGAGCGAGGGACGCGGGGAAGAGGTGTCGGCGATGACGGCGACGGAGACGATGGTGCAGGCCGGCGGGGAGGGCGGGCTCCAGGGCGGCGGCGAGCGGCGTCGGCGACGGGGCGGACGGGATCGGGGGATCGCCCCGATCCAGATCAGCCGAGGGAGGGGGGGGCGGAGGGGGGGGGGGGGAGGGAGAATGTGGATCGGGAGGGGGCTAGGGTTCGGCCGGGGGGCCTTATAGGCCCGGGGGCGACCGCAGGTGGGCCGGCCGTGGGCTTCGGCCTGGGCCGTGGGGGGGGGGGGTTGTCCTTTATCCTTTTCTGTTTCTTTTTCCTTTTCTTTATTCTCTTTTCTCCACTGTCAAATGTTTAGGCCCCAAATGGTTTTTGTAAAAAGTGTTACCTATTTCATAAATACCAGTGCATTATTCCTTAACACCTAAAATTAGTTTGGACAAAACATAATTCCATATTTATTTCAGATTTAATAAATGGTTATTAAATATTATCTTTATCCACTGTTTGATGTTGTTCGAGTCACTTATCCAATTCCAATGATGTTGGTTTCAATTTTAGAATAGCCTCTGGAATATTTGTTATTTATCTGACATTTTAGTTTCTATGTTGGACAACTTTTATATTCCACTTTCATTTAAATTTGAATTTGACTTAGGAGTTGAAATGCAATATGATGCTAATGATGATTATGCACTATTAATCATGATGACATGGCCTCATCAAAAGGGTGATCACTGTAGCTTAATACAGGGGGTGTTACAAATCTCCTCCACTACAAGAAATCTCGTCCCGAGATTTAGGAGGTAGAAAGAAACAAAGCGGGGTATTCATCGCGAAGACGATCCTCGCGTTCCCAAGTGGCTTCATCCTCAGAATGGTTTGACCACTGAACCTTGAGGAACTTGATAACCTTCTGGCGTGTGCGACGCTCGGCTTGATCGAGAATGCGGACCGGATGCTCTTTATAAGAGAGGTCTTGTTGCAGTTCAAGCAATTCGTGATCTACTCCGCGGATAGGGTCTTTGAAGCAGCGGCGGAGTTGTGATACGTGGAACACATCGTGAACCTGAGAAAGGTTCGGTGGAAGTTCCAACTGATATGCCACCCTACCACGCCTTTCAAGAACAGTGAAAGGACCAATATAGCGAGGAGCTAGCTTGCCCTTGATCCCAAATCGGTGTGTACCTTTCATCGGTGTGACTCGAAGATAAGCCTTTTCGCCAGGTTGATAGACCATATCTTTGTGTTTGCGGTCATACTGACTCTTTTGACGTGACTGAGCAGTCTTCAAATGCTCGCGGACAACGCGAACTTGATCTTCGGCAAGTTGGATAATATCCAGACCGAAGAGTGGACGTTCCCCAGTTTCTGACCAATTCAGAGGGGTTCGGCACTTTCGTCCGTACAATACTTCGAAGGGGGCCATCTTCAGACTGGCTTGATAGCTGTTATTGTAAGAGAATTCGGCATATGGGAGAGATTCTTCCCATTTCCTTCCGAAGGATATGACACAAGCTCGAAGCATGTCTTCGAGAACTTGGTTGACTCGTTCAACTTGTCCTTGAGACTGAGGGTGAAAAGCGGTGCTGAAGGACAGATGAGTTCCCATAGCTTCTTGGAAACTTGCCCAGAATCTTGAAGTGAATAAGCTGCCACGGTCTGAACTGATAACCAGTGGAATACCGTGAAGTGAAACAATTCTGGACATGTAGAGAGTTGCGAGCTGACTAGCAGTGATCGTCTCTTTGACGGCTAGAAAATGTGCAACTTTGGAAAGTCGGTCAATGACGACAAGAATAGCATCATTACCTTTCTGTGATTTGGGAAACCCAGTGATAAAGTCCATTTCAACATGGTCCCATTTCCATTCAGGAACAGCAATTGGTTGCAGAGTTCCGGCGGGCCTTTGATGTTCTGCTTTGACGCGACGGCAAACATCACATTCAGCAACATAGCGAGCAAGGTCTTGCTTCATGTTTGACCACCAGAATCTTTGACGGATGTCTTGGTACATCTTGGTGCTGCCGGGATGAATGGACAACGGAGTGTCGTGAGCTTCTTGCATGACCTCCTGAGTCATACCCAGGTTACCTTTAGAGGGGACCACTAGACGACTTTTAAAGAACAAGGTGCCAGTATCATCAATAGTGAAGAACGAAGGCCTTCCTTCAGCGAGATAGCGCTTAATCTTGTGGGCTTGAGAGTCATAACCCTGCAGCGTCTTGATGCTGTCCACGAGATCTGGTTTAGCAACCAGGGTATTAAGAGAACCCTGGGAAACAACGTGGAGGTTCATTTTGTAGGAACCTTCAGGAGGGGAAGCGAGTGCTCCAGGAGGAACAATGTGGAGATTCAGCTTTCTGAATTCTTCAATAAGCGAAGGTTGAACTTCGTGAAACTGGAGGTGACTGCAATAAGACTTGCGGCTCAAGGCATCGGCCATTACATTAGCCTTGCCAGGGGTATAAGAAATACCCAAGTTAAAATCCGCTACGGTCTCCATCCATCTCTGTTGACGGAGGTTCAAGTCTGGCTGAGTGAACAGATACTTCAGACTTTGATGATCGGTGTAGATCTCGCAACGATTACCGAGAAGGTAATGTCGCCACTGTTTTAGTGCATGGATGACGGCAGCAAGCTCGAGGTCATGTACTGGGTAATTCTCTTCGTGCGGACGCAATTGACGCGAAGCATAAGCAATTACTCTGCGGTCTTGCATTAGGACACCGCCTAATCCTTGACGGGATGCATCACAATAGATGACAAAATCCCTCTGGGAATCAGGAGGGGCAAGCACTGGGGCAGAAGTCAGCTTGTCTTTGAGCGTCTGGAAACTTTCCTGACACTTTTCCGTCCAATCGAACTTGACGCCTTTATGAAGCAGGTTAGTTAGGGGCTTGGCGATCTTGGAGAAGTTCTCGACAAATCGACGGCAATAGCTGGCGAGTCCGAGAAAACTTCGAACTTGCTTGACGTTCTTTGGAGGAGCCCAATCAAGAATAGCCTGAACTCGCTCGGGGTTGACGGCAATACCATCCTTGGAGATGACATGCCCAAGGTATGTTACTTCGGGAAGCCAGAATTCACACTTGGAAAACCTAGCATATAGTTGATGCTCTCGAAGTTTTTCCAGAACAAGTCGAAGATGTTCAGCATGTTCCTCTTTGTTCTTGGAGTATACTAGGATATCATCCAGGTAAACCACGACGAACTTGTCAAGGTATTCCATGAATATATAATTCATCAGGCGGGAGAATGTGGCGGGAGCATTGGTTAAGCCGAATGACATGACAGTGTACTCGTATGAGCCATATCGAGTAACGAAGGCGGTCTTTGGGATATCCTCTTCACGAACACGGATCTGGTGGTAACCCAACCTTAAGTCGAGTTTAGAGAACACTGATGAACCCGCCAGTTGATCATACAGATCGTTTATCCGAGGAAGGGGATATTTGTTCTGGATGGTTGCTTGGTTGATAGGACGGTAATCTTGGACCAATCGGTTTGATCCATCCTTCTTCCTGACAAAGAGAGAAGGTGCTCCCCAAGCAGAGGAACTTGGGCGAATGAAACCCTTACGAAGTGAAGCGTCGATTTCCTCCTTAAGTTCAAGGAGTTCATGCGGCGGCATCTTGTAGGGTCGCTTGGCGATAGGAGTGGTGCCTGGTTTCAAGTCGATGACAAATTCGACATCTCGAGCAGGGGGTATCCCTGGGAGTTCTTCTGGGAAAACACCTTGGAATTCGCGAACAACTGGAATGTTCTCGATGCCTTCAAGTGGTGATGCGTTTAACGCATTCAAGGCATAAAGCCTCGCCTCGGCATTTTGGATGATTTGAGCCTGGTAGCTTATTATTTCATCAGAAGGGTGTAGAAGATGGACGATCTTCGTGGCGCAAACTATAGAAGCAGTATGCGCTTTCAACCAATCCATTCCGAGAATGAGGTCGATACTACAAGACTTTAGTATGAAAGGGGAGGCGTGAAACTCCAGCCCTTCAATTGCAACGGTGACGTCGTTGCTACCCATGGAGGTTTGACATTGACCCGCGGGGGTGTGTATTACTATTGCAGTGTTCATGACCTCACATTTAATGTCGTGTTTGTATGCAAATTCTTCGGACATGAATGAATGCGATGCTCCCGAATCAAATAAAACAGAAGCTGGTACTGAATTAACAAGGAGAGTACCCATCACGGTGGCAGGCTGGTCCTGAGCTTCATTGAAATCGGTGTGGTTGGCCTGAATACGCCCATAAGTCTTGGCATTGTTGTTGCGAGGCTGATTGTTCCTACGGCCAGTTGCTGGAAGTGCCAGTTGGTTCTGGTTCTGAATGCAGTTCCTGGAAAAATGACCTGGCTGCCCACACTTGTAGCACAGACTATCATTGGGATTGGGAGCAGGAGCTCGGGGTGGTGGAGCTGGAAGTCCTGGCTGCCTAGGTGGTGGAGGCAGACGTGGTGCAGTATAGGACTGTCTTGGAGCAGGTGCAGCTGGACGGTACACGCTGTTTGGAATCCAGATTCGACGCTTCTGTGCAGGCTGGCTCGAAGATGAACCGGTGTCACGGTTGCGCCTAAGAGATCCCTGGTGTGCCTGCAGACCAGTCTCGACCTGGATAGCCTTGTTCACCAAGATGGAGAAATTATCAAATTCATGCACAAGGAGCGCTAGCTTGATGTCAGCTTGAAGTCCTTCGCGAAACCTTTCCTGGCGGCGAGCATCAGTGGGAATGTCTTCTTCAGCATAGCGGGATAATTCCAGAAACTCCCGCTGATAAGCTTCCACTGTCTTGTTGCCCTGGGTGAGGTTGCGGAACTCTTGCTTCTTCCGGATAGACAGAATTTACGAGATCCTAAGTGTCGGCGTTAGTAAACTTCATTTAACCCGAGTAGAAGAGAGATCAGAGTCCCAGAGTATAGACGAGGAATAAAAGATCCTAATACCACCCAGTTGGCAATGTGGGCCCGTAAGCCACACAGCCAAGTTAGTAAAACGGTTTTCTTTGTCTAGACTCAACTTCGGCCAAGGAATGGGAAAGGGGGATTCCTACAGGCAGTCGGCTCTGATACCAACTTGTGGCGCCCCCGGCTCGATCGTACACTAATCATGCACGCAAACGTGTACGATCAAGATCAGGGACTCACGGGAAGATATCACGACACAACTCTAAAACATAAATAAGTCATACAAGCATCATAATACAAGCCAGGGGCCACGAGGGCTCGAATACAAATGCTCGATCATAGACGAGTCAGCGGAAGCAACAATATCTGAGTACAGACATAGGTTAAACAAGGTGTCATAAGATGGCTAGCACAAACAGGGATACAACAGATCGAACAGGCGCAGGGCCTCCTGCCTGGGATCCTCCTAACTACTCCTGGTCGTCAGCGTCCTGGACGTAGTAGTAGGCTCCGCCCTGGTGGTAGTAGTCATCGTAGGTGGCGTCTGGCTCCTGGGCTCCAACATCTGGTTGCGACAACCAGCAAGAAGGGAAAGGGGGAAAGGAGGGGGAAAGCAACCGTGAGTACTCATCCAAAGTACTCGCAAGCAAGGATCTATACTACATATGCATGGTATATGTGTAAAGAGGCAATATCGGTGGACTGAACTGCAGAATGCCAGAATAAGAGGGGGATAGCTAGTCCTGTCGAAGACTACGCTTCTGGCAGCCTTCATCTTGAAGCAATAGAAGAGATTAGTTGGAAGTTAACCAAGCAACAACGTATAGCATAATCCTACCCGTCGATCCTCTCATCGCCACCATGCGAGAGAGCGACCACCGGGTTATATCTGTCACTTGTAAGGGTGTGTTTTATTAAGTATCCATTTCTAGTTGTCATGAGGTCGGAATACAACTCCGGGTCGTCCTTTTACCGAGGGACACGGCTATTCGAATAGATAAACTTCCCTGCAGGGGTGCACTACATATTCCCCAACACGCTCGATCCCCTTTGGCCGGACACACTTTCCTGGGTCATGCCCGGCCTCGGAAGATCAACACGTCGCAGCCCCACCTAGGCTCAACAGAGAGGTCAGCACGCCGGACTAATCCTAGGCACTCTGGGGTCTGGGCCCATCGCCCAGTGCGCTCCTGCACGTTGCGTACGCGGCCGCGAGCAGACCTAGCAACCCACACGATCACGGCGGTTACGTTATCACGGTCCAACACGGCGCGCGCCGCTCAGTCGCTGACGTCAAGAAGGCTTCAGCTGATACCACGACGCCGGGATACCCATAACTACTCCCGCGTAGTTGGTTAGTGCGTATAGGCCAGTGGCCAGACTCAGATCAAATATCCAATCTCGTTAAACGTGTTATTATGAGATCACCGCGGACGACGACCAGGGCCAGGCCCACCTCTCTCCTAGGTGGTCACAACCTGCCCTGCCGCTCCACAACAAAGAGTCACTTAGGGGGCCGTCGAGGAGGCCAATCCTTTCAGCCCCCATTCGTGAATCACCTGCGGGTGCTCCTCGAGCCGACCCGACTTTAGTATCCATCTGATGTCACATGTAATAAGTAGTATACTTATCCGCAATCGCCACCCGTGGCGAGCACGGCCCAATAATGTAGCATAGCAGACAGACGAGAATGTAGGGCCACTGATGACAAACTAGCATCCTACACTAGGCATTTAGGATTGCAGGTAAGGTATCAACAACAGTAGCAACAATGACAGGCTATGCAGCAGAATGGGATTAACCGAAAGCAGTAACAGGCTACACTACTCTAATGCAAGCAGTATAGAGAAGAATAGGCGATATCTGGTGATCAAGGGGGGGGGGGGCTTGCCTGGTTGCTCTGGCAAGTAGGAGTCGTCAACAACGTAGTCGGTCGGGGCACCAGCAGCTGCGTCGGTCTCGTAGTCTACCGAAGAGAAGAGGGGGAAGAAACAGTAAACACACGGCAATGATGCAACAGGGATGCATGACATGTCTAAACGCAGGGCCAGGGTGAAATACAGCCTAACTAAGCGATTTAGTTAATTTAGGAATTTATTCGGATTTATTTAATTAGGGTTGGACACTATTCATTTATCGAAATCGGTCTAATTGTTCAACGTTCTCATAGCTGCGGGCATCTGACGGGAATACGGAGGATGTATTCGGGTTCGTATCGTCGTTCTGAGCAAGTTTCATGTATAAAATATTTTCATCGGAGTTACGGTTTATTTAATATGATTTTCTAAAGTTTTTATTAATTTCTGAAATTTTAATTAATTATTTAATTCAACATTATCCGAAACAGTGATTGATGACGTCAGCATGACATCATGCTGACGTCAGCAGTTAATTAAGTTAATTACTAATTACTGTTTAATTAACACTAATTAGTTAATTAGATTAACCTAATCAGGATTAATTAACTAATTAATTAATTAATTATTTTAATTATTTTAATTATTTATTTTTATTTTTATTTTTATTTTTTTCTTAAAATCGTTTCTGGGGGGCCCACTGGACAGTGGCACAGCCGGACTCGTCCGCGCTGTGCCCGTCCAGAGCCGGACGCGTCCGCGCGGTGGGGGGGTTCAACGCGCGCGCGCGCACGCACTGGCCGAGGCCAGGGTGCGGTGGCCGGCCGGGGGTGGCGGCGAGGGCCAGAGGCCAGAGCGGGGCGCGCCGGCCGTGGCCGGTGGAGAGGCGGCCGCGGGGAGGAGCGCTGGGGGCCGGCGCCGGCGTGCGGCGTGCGGGCGGGCGGCGTGCTCGGCGAGGGCGCGCGGAGGCGAGGCAGGGGCCGGAGCGCGTGCGCGTGCACGGGGCAGGGGAGGGGGAGGCCTGGGGCCTCACCGAGATTCGCAGGGACGGGGCAGCGGGCTCGAGCTCGTGGAGGGGGGTCGGCGACGGGGTCGAGGCGGGGCGTCGGCGGAGTCCGGCGAGGCGGCGAGGTCCAAGGGCGACGGCGGTCCGCGACGGCGTCGGTGTCGAGGCGGAGACGGGGCGCGGTCGGGTGCGTCGGGGCGAGCGCGCGGGGCTCGGGCCCGAGCGAGGGCACGTCGGGGACGAGGTCGTCGGCGACGACGGCGACGGAGACGAGGTGCAGGCCGGCGGGGAGGCGCGGGCTCCGGGCGGCGGCGAGCGGCGTCGGCGACGGGGCGGACGGGATCGGGGGATCGCCCCGATCCAGATCCAGCCGAGGGAGGGGCGACCGGGGGGGGGG